>JAJOOH010000304.1:0-57563 GCA_029582605.1 Solanum gracilifrons | reverse complement strand
AAACTGAGAAAGTAAGTAGTAATATATATATATATATATATAAAAATATATGTTTTGATTTTTTTTTATATATATATATATTTTATTTTCATATTCTTGCAAAAGTTCGTCATATGTATTCATATATTCCTTTCCTCATTTGAACCTCGCCCTTCACTTTTAAGGCTATGCCATCCTAAGGTGCTGCTAAATGAATGATTTATCAACGTCCATGAATGGTAAATCATAGATCGAACCACCGAATTGGAAAAATTGGGTGCTATCATAAAGCTTTGTATCGGCTAAGTTCACGAGTTGGAGATAAGCGGACTCAAATAGCTGACATCCGCCGCAGGGTAAACCATCGCTTCTCAGGTCCCCCGACTGATTCTGCCACAGAGGCCAACAATAGATAGTAACTCCCATTTTCTTACCATTATAATAATAATAATAATAATAATTATTATTATTATTATATATTGTGCAAGCTATTGATAATTCTTCTGATATTTTTGATAAGGATATTCCTTCTGTATCCGAAATGGATTTTAATCCCAATAATACTTGATGATAAATGTACACCAAATTGGTTTTAGTCCAGGTTCACTGGCTTGAAAGTACATTCAAAAGGAGTTTTTGAGTGATAAATGGAACCAGTTTAAAACATGATTTTTTGACACTTATAGTGTCGATGATTTGAATAATATTCCTCAGGAGTTTTATGAAACTTGTGCTTTACATAATCAAATTATGTACTTTGTACCTTGGTTTATAACCACTTATTTACCTTTATTTATCAACGTTCTTGAACGATCTTATAAAGATGGATCTGTTAATATTATTAAGGCTGTTTATCCACGTCAGTCATAGTTTATTTTACCAAATAATACAAGTATCACCTTTACTGCCTTCCAAAAATTTGTTGAAGATGATGTTGCGGCCGTCAACATCAATGAGATTAATAACTTGATTTCTCAAAATAATTATTTGGGACTTTATGTTAAAGTTTTGGGTGAACATATTGGTTCTTTTGATAAAAAAATAGATGAATTAACTGCTTTAATAATTCAAAGAAAAAATAATTTAAAGACTTTTAACAAAGATTCTACTTCTAAAACTGATTTAGAAACTCATACTATTTCTACTAATTTGCAGAGGCCCCCTGAGATTCAAGATTTTAAATTTAAATCGATTTATGATTTCGAAGAACTTCTTGATAAAAAGTTCTCAGATTTTAGCGCAAAACCTATGAATTTGTCAAACAATTTTGCGGATGAAATGGAAAAAACTTTTGATTTTAAAAATTATGTTTCTTTAGAGTTTAATAAACTTCGCAGTTATCCCAAGAAGAATAATACAAAGATTGCGCATAAACCAAGCATGCAAACTTATTATTATTCCAAACCAACTCCTCAGGATGTGCTTATAGAGGAACACAACAGGAATCAGACTAATACCTCTTATAGCGGGTCTGAAATCTATGAATGGAATCTTGATGGTCTGACTGATAGACAGTTAACTATTCTTGTTCATAGAATGCTTATGTATGCTACTATTTGTAAAAGTGTCAAAAATACAGATAGAAATATTTGCAAAATGATTATTGCAGGTTTTACTGGCCAACTCAGAGGTTGGTGGGATAATTATATGAGCATTGAACAAAAAACTGATGTGATAAATGCTACTCCGGATAGTGAAGGTGTTGATAACTTGGGCATGGCTCTAATGAAAAATAGAGAAGACGTTGTTTATACATTGGTCTTAGCCATTTTGGAACATTTCAATGGTAGATTTACCAATCAGTATGAGACTGTTCGTACCCTGTTAAATGGTCTACGCTGTAGAATGTTGGGAGAATTCAGATGGTATAAAGATACTTAAATGAGTAGGGTGATGTAGTTACCCGAAAACAGTTATGAGCATTGGAAAGCTAAGTTTATAGGTGGCCTTCCCCCTTTATTTGCCGAGAGAGTAAGAAAAATCCTGAGAAATGATCATGGTGAAATTCCTTATAAGGATTATATTTATGGTAAGCTTATAGGACTTTGCACTCAAGAAGGTATAAATTTGTGCAACGAATTGAAGGTATCTAGACAGCTTAAGATGGATAAGCTTAGAAAAAGATCTCAGCTAGGAGACTTTTGTACCCAGTTCGGTTTACTTGATACTTCGGCTAATAGCAAGAAGAAGAAACAGAGAGATTCTAATGACTCCAATCCTGATAAACCTTCTAGGAAGAAGAGGTCTAGATATAGATCTAAGGAAAAGCGCAGCGCTAGAAAAGCATTTTGTAAGTCCAGTAGATTTACCTAGAATAGGTCTAAGCGGGAGCTCGCCAATATCAAGTGCTATAAATGTGGAAATTTCGGACATATAGCATCCAACTGCAAGCTTGAAAAGCTGAAAACCCTAGAACTTGAGGAAGAAGTTGATGATAATTTTATAGTTTCTTATACACTTCTGGTTCTGAGTCTGATTATGATTCTGATTCAGTTTCTGAAGAAGAGATTGATTTGCTTGATTTATTTGATAGTAATCAACATCGTAATACTTGCAATACTTGTCATGGTGATATTTGTTCTTGTGAAAATGATGAATTTTATAAATTACAATCTCAGTTTGAAGATTTGAATATCAATACTATTACATCTGATAATGTAATAGAACTTTTAAAAGAAGTTACTGATAATGATTTTCATGAAAAAATTATTCATCTAGCGGCTAGTAATAATGCTAGTTCAAGTTTTTAAAAAAATTCAGAAAAACAAAAGAATGATTTTGAATTTGAATATTCTGCACCTTATTCTTTGTCTGCAGACTTAATAAACAAACTGTTCACACAAGAGATTCTTCTTTTGATGATATGAAAAATGAAATTGAGAATTTGAAAATTGAGATTAAATCTCTTAAACAAAATCAAATGATTTATGATCATCGTCTTACTCAGATTGAAACTATTAATAACAAAGGAAAAAAATATTGTTGAAGAAAATACTCTTGCAAAACCTTTTAATCTTGATCCTAAACAAGGTATGTTTTTAGGAATGATGCAATTTGTTACTGCTCATAAATGGTATATTAAATGCACCATTTTGATTGATAATAGTTTTTCAATAATTGATATTGCTATGATTGATAGTGGAGCCGATGTTAGTTGTATTCAAGAAGGTCTTGTACCTACTAAATACTTTGAAAAAACAACTCATATTGTTAAATTTGCTTCTGGACATGCTTTTGATATAAATAATAAATTACCTAATACTTGCATTTGCCAAAATAAAGTTTGCATTCCACATTTCTTTTTCTTGGTTAAAAATCAGTTATCCCTCCAATTATACTTGGAACCCCTTTTATTAATGCTATTTATTCTTTTACTAGCATAAATGCTAAAGGTTTTTCTGCTACTTATGAAAAGAAAAACATTAGTTATACTTTTATCACTGACCGTATTCTCGTGATATTTGAAACTTTGAAATCCACCAAAGTACAAGAAAAAAATAAATTAATTTCTGAACAAATTGATATTGATATTTGTGTTGATCATCTCCGTGCTTTTTGGAATCGGAAAAAGCATACTTACTCTTCCATATGAAGATGATTTCTCTGAGAATGATATTCCTACCAAATCTCGTCCTTGCCAGATGAACACCGAATTGGTAGAATTCTGCAAAGAGGAAATTGATAATTTGTTACAAAAGGGTTTGATAAAGCCTTCAAAATCTCCTTGATCTTGTACTGCATTTTATGTTAACAATGCTGCTGAAAGGGAACGAGGTGTCCCAGGTTGGTTATCAATTATAACCCTCTAAACAAATATTTAAAATGGATTAGGTATCCTATTCCTAACGAAAGAGATTTATTATCTAGATTATATGATGCCAATATATTTTTAAAATTTGATTTAAAATCAGGATATTGGCAGATCCAAATATTTAAAGAGCATTCTTATAGAACAACTTTTAATGTCCATTTTGGACAATATGAATGGAATGTTATGCCATTCGGTTTGAAAGATGCTCCATCTGATTTTCAGAAAATCATGAATGATATTTTTAACCCATATTTGGATTTTATCATAGTCTATATCGATGATAATTTGGTATACTCAAAAAAATTTGAAATGCATATCAAGCATCTCGACATCTTCAAGAAAATTGTTATACAAAATGGTTTGGTCATTTCTAAACCAAAAATGAGCTTATTCCAAACTGATGTTCGATTTCTAGGACATCATATTTGTTTAGGGGAAAGTTACACCGATTCAAAGATCTATCGATTTTGTATCAAAATTTCCTGATGTTATACCGATAAGACTCAATTGCAAAGATTTTTAGGGAGTTTAAATTACATATCCCCCTTTTATAAAAATTTATCTCGTGATTTGGCCCCTTTATACGATAGGCTGAAAAAGGATCATAAATCACTTTGGACTGATAGTCATGCCACTTTTGTAATAGATATCAAACTTCGTGTTCAATCTTTACCTTGCTTAACTCTTGCTAAAATTGCTTGGCAAAAGGTTATTGAGACAGATGCGTCTAATATTGGTTATGGTGGGATATTAAAATAAATTAATCCCCACGACAAAAATGAATATTTGATTAGATTTTATTCTGGGAAATGGAGCGATGCCTAGAAGAAATATGCTACGGTGGCTCATGAAATGTTAACCATCATCAAATGCGTGTTAAAATTTCAAGATGATTTATATAATCAAAAGTTTTTGATAAAAACTGATGCTCAATCTGTTAAATATATGTTTAACAAAGATTTTAAACATGATGCATCAAAATTGATTTTTGCTAGGTGGCAGGCCCAGTTAGCACCCTTTGATTTTGAAATCCATTATAAAAAGGGAAGTGATAACTCTCTTCCAGATTTCCTATCTAGAGAATATTTAACTTCATAATGAGTTTTTGTACACCTTTCTTTGATGAGAAAACTTTGATTACTATATTTAAGGTAATTCCTCTTAATAGAGATTACAAGAATTAATTCTATGGGAGATTATTGATGATATCATTAGAGAAGATTTCTTTATACATAATTTTGAAATCATCGAATTCGATGAAGAAAATTATTATAGTGACTTCTATGATGCATTTGAATAAAACAAAGTGTTATGTGTGTAGGATGGACCCTCATTGGGTAACCAAGGGTAGAGGCAGGGGAAATAACACCAGAGGAAGGGAAAGATCATCCCCGGGATCGTCATACAGATCCTCTTCTAACTCCTCGATTATACAAAGAGGAAGAATGAGTTTGATAAACTCCAAAATCTCTATAAGTGAGGCCTCCTCATCTTCAGTACATCTGGAAAATATTCCAGAAAGCAGTCCATTATACGCACAACTTCAGGCATATCTGTCACATAAGAAAAGTGATACTTTTGCGAGAAGATATTGATGATATCAAATCTTATGAAGAATTACCCAAGAAAGAAATGATATTTCTTTTGGAAAACTTTGAAATTCAGAGAAAAGAAGAACCTTGGAAGATATTCTAGTGGTACCTTATTAACAAATTATATTTTCTGGGTGAGTCATACAAAACCCGATCTTATTATGAAACCATTTTGATAAGCACCAGTAGTGTTGAATTTTAGCACTTTTTAGGTTACAACACCAGTGAGAATGTTTATAACTTCTCCAAAATGATATTTAAACAGATTATATCTGTTGAAGATTAGGGTATCTCCACAATGAAAGAAAGGCATATCAGCCTAAACAAAGTCTCTATGAATTTCACTTATTGAGACTATATTCATGCTTTTGATAAAGTCCTCTACTACAATAATGAGAGACATAAGCATACATGGTTTATAAAAAATTGTGCAAAGATATTTGCAGAACCAATCCCTAATTGGTTTCTAAATTGGTGGTCATACCACGGTCCAACGACGAAAATTCTGCCTGATCCATTTCTTCAATTATATAATGAATGGGTTAAAGTTTCACCGGACCTAAACGAGTTAATATTTTATTTTACAAAATATAACAGGTATAACCTTTACTGCCTTTCGAAAATTTATTGAAGAAGATGTTGCGGTAGTCAGCATCAATGAGATTAATAACTTGATTTCTCAAAATAATTATTTGGGACTTTATGTTAAAGTTTTAGGTGAACATATTGGTTCTCTTGATAAACAATTAGATGAATTAACTGCTTTGATAATTCAAATAAAAAATGATTTAAAAACTTTTAATAAAGCTTCTACTTCTAAAACTAATTCAAAAGCTCATACTATTTCTACTCATTGCAGAGGCCTCCTGAGATTCAGAATTTTAAATTTAAATCAATTTATGATTTCGAAGAACTTCTTGATAAAAAGTTCTCAGATTTTAGCGCAAAACCTATGGATTTGTCAGACAATTTTGCGGATGAAATGGAAAATTTTTTTGATTTTAAAAATAATGTTTCTTTAGAATTTAATAAACTTCGCGGTTATCCCAAGAAGAATAATACAAAGTTTACGGATAAACCAATCATGCAAACTTATTATTATTCCAGACCAGCTCCTTAAGATGTGCTTATAGAGGAACACGACTGGAATCAGACTAATACCTCTTATAGTGGGTGTGAAATCTATGAATGCAATCTTGATGGTTTGACTGATAGACAGTTAACTATTCTTGTTCATAGAATGCTTATGTTATGTTACTATCTGTAACAGTGTTAAAAACATAAATAGAAATATTTGCAAAATGATTAGTGCAGTTTTACTGGCCAACTCAGAGGTTGGTGGGATAATTATATGAGCATTGAGCAGAAGGCTGTTGTGATAAATGCTACTTCTGATAGTGAAGGTGTTGATAACTTGGGCATGACTCTAGTGAAAAATAGAGAAGACGCTATTTATAACTTGGTCTTAACCATTTTAGAACATTTCAATGGTAGATTTACCAATCAGTATGAGACTGTTCATACCCTGTTAAATGGTCTAAGCTGTAGAGCGTTGGGAGGATTCAGATGGTATAAAGATACTTATATGAGTAAGGTGATGGAATTACCTAAAAATAGTTATGAGCATTGGAAAGCCAAGTTTATAGATTGCCTTCCCCCTTTATTTGCCGAGAGAGTAAGAAAAACTCTGAGGAATGATCATGGTGAAATTTCTTATAAGGATTATACTTATGGTAAGCTGATAGGAGTTTGCACTCAAGAAGGTATAAACTTGTGCAATGAATTAAAACTATCTAGATAACTTAAGATGGATAAGCTGAAAGAAAGATCTCAGTTAGGAGAATTTTGTACCCAGTTCAGTTTACCTGATACTTCTGCTAATAGCAAGAAGAAGAAACATAGAGATTCTAGATACTCCAATCTTGATAAACCTTATAGGAAAAAAGAAATCAACATATAGATCAAAGTATTTGTGCGACGCTAGAAAAGCCTTTTGTAAGTCTAATAGATTCACCAAGAATAGGTCCAAAAGGGAGCTCGCCAAGATCAAGTGCTATAAATGTGGAAATTTCGGACACATAACACCCAACTGTAAGCTTGAAAAGTTGAAATCTTAGTACTTGATGAAGAAGTTCACGATAAGGTTTATAGTTTCTTATACACTTCTGGTTCTGAGTCTGATTATGATTTTGATTCAGGTTCTGAAGAAGAGATTGATTTGCTTGATTTATCTGATAGTAATCAGCATGGTAATACTTGCAATACTTGTCATGGTGATATTTGTTCTTGTGAAAATGATGAATTTTATAAATTAAAATCTCAGTTTGAAGATTTGAATATCAATACTATTACATCTGATAATGTGATAGAACTTTTAAAAGAAGTTATTGATAATGATCTTCGTGAAAAAATTATTCATTTAGCGGCTAGAAATAATGCTAGTTGAAGTTTTTCAAAAAATTCAGAAAAACAAAAGTATGATTTTGAATTCGAATATTCTGCACCTTATTCTTTGTTTGAAATTAATGACAAACTTAATAAACAAACTACTCACACAAGAGATTGTTCTTTTGATGATTTGAAAAATGAAATTGAAAATTTGAAAAATGAGATTAAATCTCTTAAACAAAATCAAATGATTTGTGATCATAGAGGTACTCAGATAGAAACTGTTCATAATAAAGGTAAAAACATTGTTGAAGAAATTACTCTTGCAAAACCTTTTAATCCTAATGCTAGACAAGGTATGTTTTTAGGAATGATGCAAATTGTTACTGCTCATAAATGGTATGTTAAATGTACCATATTGATTGATAATAGTTTTTCCATAACTGATATAGCTATGATTGATAGTGGAGCCAATGTTAGTTGTATTCAAGAAGGTCTTGTACCTACTAAATATTTTGAAATAACAACTCATATGGTTAAATCTGCTTCTGGACATGCTTTAGATATAAAGTATAAATTACCTAATACTCGCTTTTAATGTCCCATTTGGACAATATGAATAGACTGTTATGCCATTCGGTTTGAAAAATGCTTCATCTGAATTTTTGAAAATCATGAATGATATTTTCAACCCGTATTTGGATTTTATCATTGTTTATATTGATGATATTTTGGTATTCTCAAAAACGTTTGAAATGCATATTAAGCATCTAGATATCTTCAAAAAAATTGTTATACAAAATGGTTTGGTCATTTCTAAACCAGAAATGAGTTTATTCCAAACTGATGTTTAATTTCTAGGACATCATATTTGTCAAGGGAAAGTTACCTCGATTCAAAGATCTATCGATTTTGCATCAAAATTTCCTGATGTTATCACTGATAGAACTCAATTGCAAAGATTTTTAGGGAGTTTAAATTACATATCCCCTTTTTATAAAAAGTTATCTCGTGATTTGGCCCCTTTATACGACAGGCTGAAAAATAATCATAAATCCCCTTGGACTGATAGTCATACCACTTTGGTAAAGGATATTAAACTTCGTGTTCAATCTTTACCATGCTTAACTCTTGCTAACCCTGCTTGGCAAAAGGTTATTGAGACAGATGTGTCTAATATTGGTTATGGTGGGATATTAAAACAAATAAATCCCAACGATAAAAATGAATATTTGATCAGATTTCATTCTGGGAAATGGAGCGAAGCCTAGAAAAAATATGCTACGGTGGCTCATGAAATGTTAACCATTGTTAATTGTGTGTTTAAATTTCAAGATGATTTATATCGTTGAAGGTGTTATGTTTGCAGGATAGACCCTCCTTGGGTAACCAAGGGCAGAGGTAGGGGAAATAGCATAAGAGGAAGGGGAAGATCATCCCCAAGATCATCATACAAATCCTCTTCTAACTCCTAGTTATACAAACAAGAAGAATGAGTTTGATAAACTCCATAATCTCCCAAAGTGAGGCTTCTTCTTCAGTACATCTAGAAGACATCCCAGAAGATAGCCCGTTATACGCACATTTACCGACTTATCTGTCGCAAAAGCAAAATGATACTTTTGCATCAATAGCCAAACAAGACAATGATGATATCAAGTCTTATGAAAAGGTATCGAAAAAAGAAATGATATTTCTTTTAGAAAACTCTGAGATACATAGGAAAGAAGAACCTCGGAAGATATTCCAAAGGTACATAATCAATGATTTATATTTTTCAGGTGAGTCATACAAAACCCGATTGTATTACGAAACCATTATGATAAGTACTGGTAGTGTTGAATTCCAACACTTTTCAGGTTACAATACCAGTGAGAATGTTTATAACTTCTCAAAAATGATAATTAAACAAATTATATCTGTTGAAGATTGGGTATTTCCACCATGAAAGAAAGGCAAATCAGCCTAAACAAAATTGCAATGAGTTTCACATACTGGGACTATATTAAGGCCTTTGATAAAGTTCTCCATTATAACAATGATAGACACAAACATACATGGTTTATAAAAGTATGTGCAAAGATATTTGCAGGACCAATTCTGAATTGATTTTTGAATTGGTGGTCATACCACGGCCCGACTATAAAAAGTTTGCTGGATCCCTTTCTCAAATTATATAAAGAATGCGTAAAGGTTTCACAGACCTTAATGAGTTATACAACACAGATCATATCTGTTATCTGGAGAAAATAGACCAGATTTACTTCTTCATTGAATTTTCCATCCCTTGGATTCATAAATGGACCCCGGAAGTGGGATTCACCGAGGACCAAATTCCCTGCTTATACATGACTTTCTATAATAATTTTTGGGATAAATTGATGAAAAAAGATCCCAAAACAAAAATGTTATACAGGCAAGAACTGTTGGATCTTATTACAAAAAAGGATCCAAGAATATGGTATTACTCCCCAAAAGGGAGTCATCGCTGATAGCTTGGTCAGGCATATTGCCCGAAATATCTCCGTTCAAGATGGAGATAAACAACTACTTGTAAAAAGTCAAGAAGAGTCTGCTTCTCAACATCACTCAATATGAGAAATCAGACACTTCTATGAGAAGTGAAACAAGCGAAGACGCTACAGATGATATACAAGAAGCTCAACCTGTTGAAGCAACTACATCAGAAGATACTCCGCGGAAGGCGGAGGATTTCCTCCGAAAATTAAAAGAAAAAGAAAAACTGTAAAGACCTCTCTACAGTAAAAATCCATCATCAACAGTAGATGCACTGTTGATCAACATTAGATACACTATTTAGGGGACAGATGGGACCCAACATTACTGTACAAAGATACTTAATGTTTTTTTTTCTATAAATGAGTTAGTTTTTCATTTCATTAGGGCAGGTCAGAAAACACTCTCTCTCTCTCTCCAAATTTTAAAGCTCTTAGTTCGTAAAGTTTGAAGTTCCTGGATATTGGCCGGAAGTAAATACAACTTGTATAGTTCACTCATAGGAATTGGAGTCGGCCACCTTTATAAGGTACTATTTATTTCTGATTACATCTTTTAGTATTTCTCCGATCTGAGCCGTGACTATGTCGGACTAAAGATTCATATCTATGTCGAATAACTATCTTCGCTTTTATATCTACCGTGAAAGATCTAGACTTTATCAAAATATAAATAAATTTATATACGGTTTCTTGACTCGGTTCTGAGATGGTGGTACAGTCAGATTCGATACTATTTTCATTGGCTTTGTCTTTGTGACTTCGTCTAGCCAGCCGTGGTTCTAAGCCCGTTAAAAGAGAAAAAGGGCGCTTATACTCGGTTAGAACTGCTAGACGCATGGGGGCTCAATGAAAATACGTATTAAATGTTGACAGACCCCTTTCTTGGGTAAAAGGATAGATCTTTCCATACAGTCATCAAACTATATAAGAATTTGTATATATTTTGATTCAGATTTATTCCTTGAATTAGGATGCTAACAAGCTAGATTGAAGTTGAGCGCGTGGATTACCGCTAGTCTTTAGAGATCATGTACCTTGAAGTATACGACATAGATATGTTCTTTTCAACATGGATCTAGGAGAAATGCTAAATGATGTAATCATTTATGATATTAAAACAATTTGTGATTATGGTTGGTTTGATAAAATATCTCATAAACAGTTAATAAAAACTATTGAGCAATCTTTGGCGTTAAATTCGCTTGAACAGACTATTCGTTTATTAAATAAATGAGATATCAATTTATATAAAACTCAGTATAATTTCTTGCATATTGGAATGGTTCAAATTTCTTTTAAACCTTTAACCCTTAAAGGGTTACCTGAGACATTTTTAGCTGCTCTTCATGATGCTAGAAATTTAAATTTTAGACAATCCTTGACGGGTTCGATTGAATCCACTGTGGCATATGGCCCGATATATTTTAATACTCTGCCTAATTTGTAGTTATGTTTAACTGATGCTAATATTCTTGATGCTTTAACTTTGAATGTTGAAATGCATGGTTATAATTATGCACCTGGATCTGAATTAATTTGCTTATCTTATAGAATTTATTTCAAATTTCTTTCTACGTTAAACCCAAGATGTAAGTTATATGATACATCTGACCAAACTATTTTGGTAGAAACTAATTTTGCTAAATCTAAGGTCACTACTAGAAGACCTATAAAATGAGAATAACTTAATTTTCCAACTACTTGGACTTTAGATTCTGTTATATCTCCTAGCCAGATGTCTAATGCTGTGACTAATTCTGAGTATTCTCATATTGCACAAAATCCTGATGGAAGGATTTGAATTCAATTTGATGATAAAAGTATTCCTTATACTAGACATTCATTTTCATATAGAAGATTGCCTACTATTCATCATATTTCCCCTATTGATCCTGTGTATGGTCCGGCTCGTAACCATGCTACTTCTTTACATACCATTCCTGCGATTATTTCTGCGGATCAAAGTAATAGACTTGTTAATAAAATAAAAATTGATCCTCGTTTGAATATTATTCAAGCTAATGATGATTCTTCTGATAAGGATATTGGCCGGAAGTAAATACAACTTGTATAGTTCACTCATAGGTCTTGGAGTTGGCCACCTTTATAAGGTATTATTTATTTATGATTACATCTTTTAGCATTTCTCCGATCTGAGCCGTGACTATGTCCGGCTAAAGATTCATATCTATGTCAAATAACTAACTTCGCTTTTATATCTACCATGAAAGATCTAGACTTTATCAAAATATAAATAAATTTATAAACGGTTTCTTGGCTTGGTTCTGAGATGGTGGTACAACCAAATTCGATACTATTTTCATTGGCTTTGTCTTTGTGACTTCGTCTAGCCAGCCGTACTTCTAAGCCCTTAAAGGAGAAAAAGAGTGCCTATACCCGGTTAGAACTGCTAGACACATGAGCTCAATGAAAATACGTATTAAATCTTCGCAGGCCCCTTGCTTGGGTAAAAGGATAGATCCTTCCATACAATCATCAAACTATATAAAAATTTGTATATATTTCGATTCGGATTTATTCCTTGAATTCGGATGCTAACAAGCTAGATTATAGTTGACCGCGCGGATTACCGCCAGCCTTCAGAGATCGTGTACCTTGGTATCAGAGCCTAGGAACTTTCATGGTAAATATGAGATTGATGTGAAGTATACCACATAGATATGTTCTGTTATCTGGAGAAAATAGACCAGATTTACTTCTTCATTGAATTTTTCGTCCCTTGGATTCATAAATGGACCCCGGAAGTGGGATTCATCGAGGAACAAATTCCCTGCTTATACAAGACCTTCTATAATAATTTGTGGGATAAATTGATGAAAAAGGATCCCAAAACAAAAACGTTATACGGGCAAGAACTGCTGGATCTTATTACAAAAAGGATCCAAGAATATGGTATTACTCTCCAAAAGGGAGTCATCGCTAACAGCTTAGTCAGGCATAATGCCTGAAAGATCTCCATTCAAGATGGAGATAAAGAAGCAGTGATCAACAACTACTTGGAAGAAGTCAAGAGGAGTCTGCTTTTCAACATCACTAAATATGAGAAATCAAATACTTCTATTAGAAGTGAAACAAGCGAAGACGCTACAGATGATATCCAAGAAGCTCAACATGTTGAAGCAACTACATCAGAAGATACTCTGACGAAGGTGGAGGATTTCCTCTGAAAATGAAAAGAAAAAAGAAAAACTATAAAGACCTCTCTACAGTAAAAATCCATCATCAACAGTAGATACACTGCTTAGGAGACAGATGGGACCCAACATTACTGTACAAAGATACTTAATGTTTTTTTTTCTATAAATGAGTTAGTTTTCATTTCATTAGGGTAGGTCTGAAAACACTCTCTCTCTCTCCAAATTGTAAAGCTCTTAGTTTGTAAAGTTTGAAGTTCCCAAATATTGGCCGGAAGTAAATACAACTTGTATAGTTCACTCATAGGCCTTGGAGTCGGCCACCTTTATAAGGTACTATTTGTTTCTGATTACATCTTTTAGTATTTCTCCGATCTGAGCCGTGACTATGTCGGACTAAAGATTCATATCTATGTCGAATAACTAACTTCGCTTTTATATCTACCATGAAAGATCTAGACTTTAACAAAATATAAATAAATTTATATACGGTTTCTTGACTTGGTTCTGAGATGGTGGTACAGTCAGATTCGATACTATTTTCATTGGCTTTGTCTTTGTGACTTCGTCTAGCCAGCCATGGTTTTAAGCCCGTTAAAGGATAAAAAGGGCGCTTATACCCGATTAGAACTGCTAGACACATGGGCTCAATGAAAATACGTATTAAATCTTGACAGACCCCTTGCTTGGGTAAAAGGATAGATCCTTCCATACAGTCATCAAACTATATAAAAATTTGTATATATGTTGATTTAGATTTATTCCTTGAATTCGGATGCTAACAAGTTAGATTGAAGTTGACCGCGCGGATTACCGCTAGTCTTCAGAGATCCTGTATCTTGGTATCAGAGTAATTTGTTGAGAAATCAATTTAATTTTTTCTTGTAGTTTGGTAGATTTCAAAGTATCAAATATATTTATACTAAACAATTCTAGTTGCAAAGAATCAACATGCCTTTGTTTCATATGAATCAAACCATTAATATCACGAGGAATAGGGCCTGGGATAAAAGTATAACTAATATCTCTATCTTCATAAATAGCAGAAAAACCTTTAGCATTTATGCTATTAAAAGGATAAATAGCATTTACAAAAGGGGTTCCAAGTATAATTGGAGGGTATAACTGATTTTTAACCAAGAAAAAGAAATGCGGAATGCAAACTTTATTTTGGCAAATGCGAGTATTAGGTAATTTATACTTTATATCTAAAGCATGTCCAGAAGCAGATTTAACCATATGAGTTATTTTTTCAAAATATTTAGTAGATACAAGACCTTCTTGAATATAACTAACATTAGATCCACTATCAATCATAGCAATATCAGTTATGGAAAAACTATTATCAATCAATATGGTGCATTTAACATACCATCTATGAGCAGTAACAATTTGCATCATTCCTAAAAACATACCTTGTCTAGGATCAGGATTAAAAAGTTTTGCAAGACTATTTTCTTCAACAATGTTTTTACCTTTATTGTGAACAGTTTCTATCTGACTAAATCTATGATCACAAATCATTTGATTTTGTTTAAAAGATTTAATCTCATTTTTGAAATTTTCAATTTCATTTTTCAAATCATCAAAAGAAGAATCTCTTGTGTGAGTAGTTTGTTTATTAAGTCTGTCAATAATTTCAGACAAAGAATAAGGTGCAGAATATTCGAATTCAAAATCATTCTTTTGTTTTTCTGAATTTTTTGAAAAACTTGAACTAGAATTATTTCTTGCCGCTAAATGAATAATTTTTCCACGAAGATCATTATCAGTAACTTCTTTTAAAAGTTCTATCACATTATCAGATGTAATAGTATTGATATTCAAATCTTCAAACTGAGATTGTAATTTATAAAAGTCATCATTTTCACAAGATCAAATATCACCCTGACAAGTATTACCATGCTGATTACTATAAGATAAATCAAGCAAATCAATCTCTTCATCAGAATATGAATAAGAATCATAATCAGACTCAGAACCAAAAGTGTATAAGAAACTATAAACCTTATCGTGAACTTCTTCATCAAGTTCTAAGGTTTTCAGCTTTTCAAGCTTACAGTTGGGTGCTATGTGTCCGAAATTTCCACATTTATAGCACTTGATCATGGTGAGCTCCCTTTTGAACCTATTCTTGGTAAATCTATTAGGCTTACGAAAGGCTTCTCTAGCGTCGCGCTCTTCCTTTGACCTATATCTAGATCTTTTTTTCCTATAAGGTTTATCAGGATTGAAGTATCAAGAATCTCTATGTTTCTTCTTCTTGCTATTAGCAGAAGTATCAGGTAAATCGAACTGGGTACAAAAATCTCCTAACTGAGATCTTTCTTTCAGCTTATCCTCTTAAGCTGTCTAGATAACTTTAATTCATTGCTAAAGTTTATACCTTCTTGAATGAAAACTCCTATCTGCTTACCATAAGTATAATCCTTATAAGGAATTTCACCATGATCATTCCTCAGAGTTTTTCTTACTCTCTCGGCAAATAAAGGGGGAAGGCGATCTATAAACTTGGCTTTCCAATGCTCATAACTGTTTTTAGGCAATTCCATCACCCTACTCATATAAGTATCTTTATAACATATGAATTCTCCCAACGTTCTACAACGTCGACCATTTAACAGGGTACGAACAGTCTCATACTGATTGGTAAATCTACTATTGAAATGTTCTAAAATGGTTAAGACCAAGGTATAAACAACATCTTCTCTATTTTTCACTAGAGCCATGCCCAAGTTATCAACTCCTTCACTATCAGAAGTAGCATTTATCACAACAACTTTTTGCTCAATACTCATATAATTATCCCACCAACCTCTGAGTTGGCCAATTAAACCTGCAATAATCATTTTACAAATATTTCTATCTGTATTTTTAACACTTTTACAAATAGTTGCATACATAAACATTCTATGAACAAGAATAGTTAACTGTCTATCAGTCAAACTATCAAGATTCCATTCATAGATTTCAGACCCACTATAAGAGGTATTAGTCTGATTCCAATCACGTTCCTCTATAAACACATCTTGAGGAGTCTGTCTGGAATAATAATAAGTTTGCGTGCTCGGTTTATGCGTAAACTTTGTATTCTTCTTCTTGGGATAACCGCGAAGTTTATTAAATTCTAAAGAAACATGATTTTTAAAATCAGAAGTTTTTTCCATTTCATCCGCAAAACTTTCTGAGAAATCATTGGTTTTGCGCTAAAATCTGAGAACTTTTTATCAAGAAGTTCTTCGAAATCATAAATCAATTTAAATTTAAAAACCTGAATCTCAGGAGGCCTCTGCACATGAGTAGAAATAGTATGAGCTTATGAATTAGTTTTAGAAGTAGAAGCTTTATTAATAATTTTTAAATTGTTTTTATTTGAATTATCAAAGCAGTTAATTCATCTAATTTTTTATCAAGAGAACCAATATGTTCACCTAAGACTTTAACATAAAGTCCCAAGTAGCTATTTTGAGAAATTAAATTATTAATCTCATTGATGCTTACTGCCGCAACATCTTCTTCAATAAATTTTTGAAAGGCAATAAAGGTGATACATGTATTATTTGGTAAAATAAAAGATGACTGAGGTGGATAAACAACCTTAATAGTATTACCAGATCCATCTTTATAAGATCGTTCAAGACTGTTGATGAATAAAGGTAAATAAGTGGTTATAAACCAAGGTACAAAATACATAATTTGATTATGTAAAGCACAAGTTTCATAAAATTCTTGAGAAATATTATTTAAATCAATGGCACTATAAGAGTCAAAAACCATGTTTTAAGCTGGTTCCATTAATCACTCAAAAATTCATTCTAAATGAAATTAACCCCACGATAATTAGACCAAATTCATGTATGAACAACAATAAAACAGAGCATAGCACAATCACCACTACATTAAATCAACACCCAACCCCATTTGAGCACCCCTAGATCTTGGGGTTTTAGCCACCCATCACAAAAAGTAAAGAAATTATACCTTTCATGAAAGTAATCATGGGTAACTTGAAATCAATCAATTAAGAGTAAACCCATTTTGGATTCAATTTATCAAATTCAAACTCCAAGTTGTAAAATCTCAAAAGCTAGAAAAGTGTTCTTCAAAGTTAAAATGTTGTAAAAACTCTAACCTCTATTCTCTAAAGAGAACTTTTTGAACTATTTTCCGAACTCTCTAAAAATTGTATCCTTTGTGCTTTTTATACTTTCCCAAAATTTGGCCCAAAATCCACTTTGCGACTGACTCGGTGACATTAGTCGGGCTCACCTAACTTGATCGGTGAATCCCCCTTCTCTCCTTTGATCACCTTATGATGTTCTAGGATTCAGGTGTCTAAACCTTAATTGGCGAACTTGATTGAGTTAGTCTTTCACATTCGAGGGAATTGCCTAGGACCACCTTGGTTCACCTTTCTTTCATTAAATCTTTGCTTTGGACACTGTCTCTTTACATGATGTGCATTAGGATTTTCGTTCTCATTTGATGCATCACCGTCTCTATTGGAATCCCCTGACCTTCTTTGATAGACACGAGTGCTATGCAATGTCAATTTCAGTGAGGTCGTTCTCTATTGGCGATCCGCCCTTCATGTTAGGCGATAAAAATGTTTACTTTGCACTTCTTTTGTATTTTTGGCCATTCTTTCAATCATATGTCCTTACCTTGTCCAATTGATTTCATAGCTGGAAATCATAAACATTCTATCATAATGGGACAAAATTAGGCATCGAGGACACTAATTATAGAGCAAAATGGACCTTAAATGAGTGTAAATCTACCACTTATTATGTATCCCATGATTTGTGATATGATTGAATTGTTGAGATTTGTGAATTATCTAAACTTGATTATGATTGATGAGCCTTAGTCGTATGGTCGATTGATGAACCCATACTTTACAATTGTTTATACATATTCATACCACTCTTATTGTTTCATGAGAATCATTTGGAGATATTATCCATTGAGTTATTCATAATATTTATATCCTTATTATACCGATGGGAAATAGTTATTATGTCGATGGGAAATGCTTCTTGCAAGTGACATCATGCAAAGACAATAAAACATGGTTCCGGCGAGTAGTATTATGCCAATAAAGAGTTATTTGGGGGAGTGTTATTATGCCGATAAGAAATGGTTCTGCCAGGTATATGAACCTCATGAGCCCTCTTGGGTCTTGATTGCCCGACATAGAAAGCAAGCATATACCAGTCTGGGCTAGTGCATTGCATTGTATTACATTTCATCTACATTGTATTTTATATTGATTTTTAGATTGATTTATTGAGATGGTTGTGGTAATTATTTGACCTGATACATTTGAGATACGATGTGATATTATTAGTGGTGTAACTAGTCTATTTTTGGGAAAACATATATTCTAATTATTATGTTGATGTAATTTATTTTATGATTCAATTATACTTATGGAGAAAGAAACTTTAAGAATATATCTCATTATCACTTCTAGGTAGGATTAGTAATCAAAGCTTGCTGAGTACAAATGTTTCTCGTACTAACTCTATTCTTGCGACACTTTTTTGTATGAAGAAGCTTATCTAGGTAATAGCGGTACTTGACTTGCTGCTGAGAGTGAGATTTATGATTGTTGGAATATGGGGTGAGCTGACTTTTCTTCATCACTACTGGATTCTTGAGACTCCTTCATTTTGTTTCTTATTTCCTTCTGGACAACTCTTTTAGTTTTCAGACTTGTTTTGTATTCGTAGATGCTCTTGTACTTGTCATGGCCCAAAGTACACCCTAGATGTGATATGGTGTATAAGACCTTGAGTGCCCCTACACATGTCACTTGACATACATTCAAACACACAATAGAATAGATAAAGAAAGATAATAGGCGAAGTAGTCTCATATTATGGAAGCGAAGTTTAAACATAAGAGTGGAAATATAGTATGTCTTGACAAGCCTTTCTAAATATCAATAGAGTAGTTGAGACGTAATCCAAACACGAAGGAAAAAGTATGAAAAGTAAATGACATCAACAATAAAGTCTTCATAGTCTTTTCTTTGAAGTATGATGACTCACCAATCCAAAACAAAATGTAGCAATTTGTATCTAGCCACAAGCGGGAGGAGAGGAAGCATCGAATCCTACATTATGAGACTATTTGGCACAAGTAGGCATTAGTACATGGACTGTACAAAGTATGGGGAAATCCAATATAATATGAAACATGATCATATGGGGATATAAGACGTGGTATGCATGACCAAGATAAAGTATTGTAAAAAAACTTTAAAGAAGAATCATGAATCATGAACATAGTCAATGCATCTTATAATCATTAATGGAAGCTTCATAAAACCTTTGAAGGAAACATAGTTTATTTTAATTTTATGGGATATTATCTTTAACCTAAATTAGACCATGTGAGCAATAACACGGAATTTGATGTAACTCCCACACTGAGAAGGGAGAGTCTACTTGACAAGGTAAACCTCTGTATCATTCATTCATATGCTATTTGTGGATCTACTAACTACGCCATTTAAGACAATTCTACGAAGGCACATAGTTTGGAACTAG
Source organism: Solanum gracilifrons (assembly GCA_029582605.1). Classification (NCBI taxonomy): domain Eukaryota; kingdom Viridiplantae; phylum Streptophyta; class Magnoliopsida; order Solanales; family Solanaceae; genus Solanum; species Solanum gracilifrons. The sequence continues at coordinate 37,562 of JAJOOH010000304.1, read as the reverse complement.
AGATTACTACTAGAGACCACTCTATTTGAGCCTCCACCTCAAAGTTTCCTCGGTGCTAAGTTAAATTCCAACGAAATAGATAAAATCAATTATCAAAGCATAACATTAGTAAAGGCAATAATTAACTACTAATACAAAAATATAATCATCATAGAATAACTCCTTTAAATTATGAATCATGTATATTCGAGAAAACCTTTCACAATCATGATTTCATAAGTATGTGAGAAAACCTTTCACAATTAATTGATTCTTATATTAAAAACATCCTTAAGTCATAAAACATGCATAACTTTCGTAAATCACAATTCATATCTTCATAAATAATGCATGGGTCTATATGTAAACAATTAGAAAATATGTAATTGAATCAAATCTTACATAATAAGTTTGAAATCAAATAGTTGAATCATAATCAAATACGACCCATAAAGATTGACATAAATCCTAAGTGAATTGGAGAATTGAGATCTTTTGGGACCTAATGGATAAATGGAATCTATTGGTGAATTCCCACATACGTTGATAACAAAGACCTAGAAATTTGAGCAAGAATTGAAACCCTATTTTGAAGAAGAACTTGATTGAAAGAATTGAAACCCTATTTTGAAGAAGAATCTTGGAAAATATTTGAATGAATCTTACTTGGAAGTCTTATGCTTTGATTTTTTTTTAGGTTTAACCTATATTTTAAGAGAGAAGAGAATGAGGGATTAAGAGATAAAAATATGATTATTTTGGGACTTTTATGTGTAAATATATTAATTTAGGGTTTCCCAAGGTTATAAAGATAAAAGTTACCCCTTTTAGTATATTCCGGTCGGCTAAATCATCATTACATTGTATCAGATTAGTAAAATAATCAAAACTTTCTACTCCGAACTCTGAACGATACAAACATAGTACAGTTGGAAAGAAGACCCAAATACCTTTAATTGAATAGAGGTCACCTAAATCGTCATATTCTAAGAGATGGTTGTTTGAAGTTGTCCCAAGTAGAATATTATATCAAAACTTAAACGGTAAGGAGACTTTCAACTCAATTTTGTGCTATCGAAATCTTGTGACAATAATTCATCTCCAAATTTATTCCCACACTAAATAATTGAACTTAATACCTAAGCACAATTTATGAATCACCCGATACGACCTTATACACAAATGAAGAATGGTTTGGGCCTTAGCTTAGAATTTTTTGGGGTGTTACAATATCCGCCATTGGGAAAATTCATCCTCGAATGAGACTCAAGCTAGCATGAATAGACTAGGAGAGAAACTAACAACTCAATATGAATGTAAATTACATAGAATACACATAAACAAGGAGCAATAAATCATGCTAAATCATGACTCAAAAGTCAAGTTTTCCAAGAACATGCATACATATGAAAAATATGAGAATGACTAAAATGCATTAATCCGAAAGAGTGAACGATGAGGACTAATGCCTCAAGCTGAATCCACAAGGAAAGGAAAGAGATAAGGGTATTAGGATATCACCTAGGTTTCGACCTTCCACACACCAATCCATAACATACGGACCCTTCCAAAAATCTAAATAGTTTAATACACAACCTCAACCATGAAGCACACCATATCCCCCTCGTAAGAAAACCTCACTAGCTTTTTCATGAAACTGTTTCCCTTAAAACCAAGCATAACCTCACAGTCTAATAATCACAAAACCACCAATAAGAGCAGCTACTAAAAATTTGTACAAGGAAGGAAGACTTTTATAGAGATAAATTATACGACACAATTTTAGAGTAATGAAGAAGTGAAATCTCTTAAATGCTTTGTAGCCTCCTAATCATATCTATGGCGTCCTTCACTCTCATGAACAAGAATCTACTCAACACGGCTTGTCAGACATCCTAAGACCTTTCACAAACCTTTTTCTTTAAATACCAAGTTTGTCACGAACCATAGTACACCCTAGATGTGACATAGTGTAAGAATCTCTACACAAGACACTTGACATACATTCAACATTATAGAATAGATAAACAAATAGAATAGGTGAAGTAGTCTCATATTATGGAAGAAAAGTTTGAACTTAAGTATGGAGATATACTAAGTCTTGACTAGCCTTTCTAAACATCAATAGAGTGATTGGGAGGTAACCCATACACCACGTACAATGTCTCAATAAAAAAGACATCAACAATAAAGTCTTCATGGTCTTTCCCTCGAAGTATGGGGATTCACCAATCCAAAGTAAAATGTAGCAATCCATATCTAGCCATGAACAGAAGGAGAAGAAGCGTTGAACCTAATTATGGGACAATGTCGGTACAAGTATGCATTAGTACATGTAATGTACTGAGTATGTGGAATCATTTGGGGACATAAAATGTGGTATGCATGAACAATCTAAAGCATAGTGAAAACCTTTAAATAAGAATCATGATTCATGATCATGGTCAATACATCTTAAAATCATTAATGGAAGCTTCATAAAACTTTGAAGGAAAACATAGTTCATTTTTTCTTTGTGCGATATTAGTTGTAACTGATATTAGACCATGTGAGCTTTAATATAGAATCTGATGTAACTCTCACACTGAGAAATGATAGTCTACTTGCCAAGGTAGAGCTTCGTACCATTCATTTATATGCTATTTGTGGATTCACTAGCAAAGTCATTTAAGACAATCCTACAGGGACACGTAGTTTGAAACTAGAGATTGCTACTAGAGACTATCCTAAATTAACCTCCAACTCAAAGATCTCTCGGTGCTAAGTTAAATCCCAACGGAATAGATAAAGTCCATTATTAAAGAATAACAATAGGAAAGGCAATAATTAACAGCCAATCTAAAAACATAATGATTTCATACGTATGTGAGAAAATCTTTCATAATTAATTGATACTTATCTTAAAAGCATCTTTAACTCATAGATCATTCTTTTCATAAAACATTCACAACTTTCATAAATCACAATTCATTGCTGAATAAATTTATATATTCATAAATTCATATCTTCATAAATCTATATCTTCATAAATTTATAGCTTTATAAATTCATGAATAATGCATGATTCCATATGAAATTAACTGAAAACATGTAGTTGAATCAAGCCATGCATTATAATTTGAAATCAAATCATTCAATCATAATCAAATAGGACCCATGAAGACTGACATAAATCCTAATTGAATTGGAGAATTGAGAACTTTTGGGACCCAATGGATGAATGATATTTATTGGTGAATTTCCACATATCTTGATAACAAATCCCTAGAAATTTGAGGAAGAAGACCTTGAAGATTTGAAGAAGAACTTGATTGAAAGACTTAAAACCTTAGCTTGAAGAAGAAACATACCTGGAAATCATAAAAATATCATCAAAATATGACATAATTAGGTATTGAAGACTAATTATTGAGCTAAATAGGGCTCAAATGAGTGAAACTATACCACTCATCTTGAATTTATTTGAATGAATCTTGCTTGAAAGTATTATTCTTTGATTTTCCTTAGAATTTTACCTTAGGTTCAAGAGAAGAGAATGAGATGAAAATCTGGTCGTTTTGGGCCTTTTCTGAATCAAGAAATCCATTTAGGGTTTTCCTAAGGGTAAAAATACAAGAACGACCCTTTTTAGTATTTCCCAGTTAGCTAAATCATCACTGCACTGCATCAGGTTAGTAAAATGATCATATCTCGCTACTCCAAACTTTGAATGCGACAAAATTTATGGCGTTGGGAAAAAATTTCCAAATACCTTTAATGTGATAGGTTAGGTATCACCTAATTCATCATGTTATAATATGTATAATCATTTGAAGTTGGTCTAAGTAGAATCTTATATAAAAACTTAATCAGTAAGGAAACTTTAAACTCAACTTTGTGTTAGGGGATTCTTGTGGCCTTGATTCATCTCTAAATTTATTCTCACACTAAATAATTGACCTTACCACCTAAGAACAATTTAATAATCACCCGATAAGATATTATACACAAATAAAGAATAGTTTGGGCCTTAGCTTAGAAATATTTGGGGTATTACATGTCTTATGGGCTGACTAACGCCCAAACAACATTTATGGAGTTGATTAATGGGGTTTTCAAGGCCAATTTGAATTCTTACTTATAGTTTTCATTAAAGATATTTTAATCTACTCTCATAATAGGGAGGAACATGAGCAACATTTGAGAATTGTGCTCTAGACCTTGAAGAAGGAGCGACTTTATGCAAAGTTTTTTATCTGTGAGTTCTAGCTTTGTTTGGTGACATTTTTGGGGCATGTGGTGACTTCGTATGGCATTATGGTAGATCCGAAGAAGATTGCCTACTTCACCTACAGAAATTTGATGTTTCAAAGGCTTGGCTAGTTACCAAAAAAGGTTTGTGGAGGGCATCTCTTCAATTGCATCTCCATTGACAACAATAAATCAAAAGAATATGACTTTTCAATGGTCTAAAAAGTGTGATACGAGATTTCAAAAGCTCAAGACATTGTTGACTTCAACCCCTATCTTGAACTTGCTGGTGGAAGGTGAAGGCTTCACCATATATTGTGATGCTTTGTGAATTGGTTTTGGGTGTGTATTGATGCAGAAGGGCAAAGTGATAGAGTATTCTTCAAGACAATTGAAGGTTCATGAGTATAACTATCCTATTCACAACTTAGAATCGACAGCAGTAGTTTTTACTTTGAAAATTTTGAGCTATTACTAACATGGAGTGCATTGTGAGGTGTTCATAGGTCATCGCATTCTTCAATGTATTTTCAATCAGAGAGTTCTAAATTTAAGGCAGAGGGTATGGTTGGAGTTGCTTAAGGATTGCAACATCACTATATTATATCAGCCAGGCAAGGTGAATGTGGTAACAAATGTGTTGAGTCAGAAGTCAGTTAGTATGGGTAACTTGGCTATGTTGCGAGTGGAGGAGCATCCTTTGGCCATAGATGTTCAACCCTTGGCTAATATCTTTGTGAGACTTGATATTTTAGAGCATGATAAGGTTCTTGCTCGTGTTGAAGCACACTCACTTTTATTGGATCAGATCAAGGCTAGATAGTTCGAAGATAAAATATTGATGATAATTTAAGACAAGCTATTAAAAGGTGAAGCCAAAGAAGCAATTCTTTATTCAGAGGATATTTTGAGAATAAAGAGTCATATTTGTGTCCTAAGAGTTGGTGATTTTGACCAAGTTAATTATGGAAGAGGCTTATACTTCTAGATACTCTATTCATTCTGGAGCAGCAAAAATGTGTCATGATCTAAAGCACCATTATTGGTGGTGCTGAATGAAAATAGATATTATGGAGTATGCTTCTTGTTGTTTGAACTACCAACATGTGAATTATGAACACCAAAGACCAGGTGGTGTGTCTCGAGGATGCTCATACCTAAGTGGAAGCGTGAGCGGATTACCATGGATTTAGTGGTAGGACTGCCACAAACCTTAAGGAAATTTGATGTTGTTTGGGTCATTGTGGATAAATTGACCAAATCAACTCATTTTGTGCCAGTGCAAACTTTATATAATACAGATAGGCTGGCTAGAATTTACATTCAGGAGATAGTGTGCTTGCATAATGTGCTCATTTCTATCATTTCTGATCGAGGTACTCAATTCACATCTAATTTTTGGAATTACACGAATAAGGAGTTGGTTACTAGAGTGGAGCTTAACACAATCTTTCACCCATATATAAATGGTCAGTCTGAGCGGAGCATTCAAGTTTTGGAGGATATGCTACGGGAGTGTGTGATTGATTTTGGTGGTCATTGGGACAAATTTTTGCCATTAGATGAGTTTTCTTATAGCAATAGTTATCATTCTAACATTCAGATGACCCTGTTTGAGGCCTTTTATGGCAGAAGATGTCTTCCTCCAATGGTTTGGTTCGATGCATTCGAGATCATAAATTGTGGTACAGATTTATTGAGAGATTCCTTAGATAAGGTCAAGTCGATTCAGGATAGGCTTCTCATAACCAAGGGTAAACAAAAAAGTTATGAAGCTCGAAAGGTTCCCGATCTAGATTTCATGATTGGAGAGAAGGTTTTGTTGAAAGTATTGCCCATGAAGGGTGGTATGAGGTTTGGAAAGAAGGGCAAGCTCAACTCTAGATTCATTTGTCCATTTGAGGTACACCGGCGTATTGGGGAGGTTGATTATGAGTTGGCTATGCCCCCGACTTATCAGGTTTTCATCTAGTTTTCCACGTTTCGATGTTAAAGAAGTATAATGGTGATGATTCTCATGTGATTAAATGGGACTCGGTGTAGTTGGATTAAAATTTGACATTTAAGGAAGAGCCTATGGACATTCTGGATAGACAGGTTAGGAGGTTAAGATCCAAGGATATTGCATCCGCTACAACAAAAACAACTTTTAGCGGCAATAAATAGACAAATTAATAAAAAGTGCTAAAACCTTTACCGGCATTAATTAAGTGCCATTAGATTTAATGTCGCTAAAGGCTTTGGGGACATATACAAAGAGTGCTAATTGCTGCTAAAAATACATATTTAGTGGCAATTGATCTATTGTCCTTATTAAATTACCGCTAAAGATCATTTTTGATGTAGTGATCTCTCAAGGTGCAGTGGAGACATCATCCAGTTGAGGAAGCCACTTGGGAGGTTGAGTCCGACATGCAGAGCAATATCCTAATATTTTTTATAGTCAAGGTACTTTCTTTTTCTTTACATTTGAGGACGAACGTGTATTTTACTGGTGGATAATACAACGATCCTCCTAATCGTTTTATGAATTTTATTTATTTTCTCTATTTTAATACTTATCCTAATTTTAATATGTAATTTATGACTTATGTGGATGGGTAGTATGCATCCTCATGTGTTCGTGAGCGAATTAAGTCATTGATTGAGTTTTTGAGTTTTAATAAAGTTAAATTTGATCATTGGCAAATTTGATCAAGACGACCTTGAATTGCTATTTTGATGTTCCAAACAGCTCTGAAAAATAAGTTTTAGTCAATTTCCATATTTGTTTTGTTTTAATCGGATTTCAAACAAATTCCAAAGGTGTATTTGAAATTTTAGTTATTTTAGACAACTAATTTAATTGAATCTTATATTTATTTAATGTTATTAGTATCATGTGATTCATGTACTAGAATGAATTTAAGTAAAAAATGGTTTAATATCCCAAATAATATTATTACTAGTTATTAATTAGAAGTGGCTAAAAATGAAAGGCACTAAAGCATATTCTCCACAACTTTTAATTTTGATAATTTGAAAGAATTACGAAAGGGAAAACTCATGAATTGACACTCGTGCTTCAATTTAAGGCAAGTAGATTTCTTACTTCCTTGAAGTGTTAGTTTTGTGAAATAAATAAATATAAGGGTAATGAGTAACAAGAGGTTCCCATATAAATGAGATAACACACACATTTATACGAGTACCAATTTCACAATAAGGGGAAATTTACATGAAATTGATTATTGGTTGATAGTATCCCATGAGTTGTGATATGATTGAAGTATTGAGATTTGTGAATTATGTAAACTTGATTATGATTGATGATCCTTTGATAAACCCATATTATATAACTGTTCATACATATTCATACCACACTTATTGTTGCATGATAATCATTGGTTGATATTGTCCATTGAGTTATTTATGAGATTCGTATCCATAATATGCCGATGACAAATGTTTCTGACAAGTGACTCATGTAAAAATGATGGGAAATAGTTCGAGTGAGTGGTATTGTGCCAATGGGAAATGGTTTCTATAATTGTTATTATATGCTAATGAAAAGTAGTTTCAGAGTAATTATATGGATGTCATAAGTCCCCCCAGGTCCCAACTATACGACAGAGGAATCAAGTGTATATCTTTTGGCCAGTGCATTGCATTTCATTTATTCTATGTTGCATTTCATATTTATTTGACATTGATTTATTAAGATGGTTGTGGTACTGGTTTGGCATGATATATTTGAGATACAATGTGATATTACTAGTGGTATAACTGGTCTGTTATTGGGAAAACACATGTGAGGTAGCTTATTTTATGACTTAATTATACTTATGGAGATATAAAATTTTAGGATACATCTAGTTATCGCTTTTAAGATGGATTAGTAATCAAAGTTTGTTGGATACTCATTTTCCTGTACTCACTCTATACTTGCTGCATCTATTTGTGTGGAAGAACTAAGCTAGGTACTAGCATTACTTCACTTGCTGCTGGGAATGAGATTTGTGATTTTTGGAATTCAGGGTGAGCCATTTTCTCTTTAGCAGTACTGGATTCTCGAGACTCCTTTATTTTTTATCTTATTTCCTTCTGGACAACTATTTTAGTTTTAAGACTTGTTTCGTATTTGTAGATGCTCATGTACTGATATCACCATGTCTTCGGGTAGTTTTATATTAATTCTCTTATTACACACTTATAAGAGTTGGTTTCTTAATCTAATATTATTTCCACATTCTTTAAATTGTTAGTTGGTAATAAATGAACATTATTTGCCTATTGGGTAATAGGTGCTCTCATGACCTAATACGATTTTTGGTCATGAGAATGGTTTCCTCCATGATCCATAGTTGCCCTTTGCAAATGAAGTCCTGAAGGTTCTATGTAGAATTTTAATTTCCTAACGAGGATGAGTGCCATCTACAAGTCATATATTTATCTATGGATTGTAGATGGTGCTCGTGGTTTAATGTTTTGAAACGTAAGAAACTAGCTCTGAGAACCACAAGACTATGTATGGGTCATTGAAAGTTCTACGATTCGTTCATAGGACTCGTTGTTCAAAGTCATGACTTTCAATATTGATCACTCTGAAAACTATGAGACCATCTATGGGTCATAGAGGATTCTATAAGTCATAGTTAGTGCTCATAGTTCAAGCTCCAAAGACTTAGAAAATTAACCTTGTCTTTTATGATATGCCTTTATGACTAGTGGTTCATTCCAAAGGTGGTACATTGCCACTTTTAGACCTTACTCATAAAAATGTAAAAAGATTTTTTCTTGTTTTTCTTTTATCTTTCTTGCTTCTTCAGTGTACTTATGTTATTTTTTGAAAGTACAATGCCTCCAAAAGCAACACTAAAGCGTGGGGTACGACTGATACACCATACTAGAAGGTCGGGGGTTGTGAGTTAAAAATTTGACTAAAGGATGTGCCTACGGATACTGAGTTAAGTGGGTCTAAGGAGAACTTTGACAATTGTGCAGACTTATAAGCCCAACCTCGATACACATGGAAACAAATCACATAACTTACATCTACTGCCAAACCTCTTTGGGTTGCCTTTCCCCCAGATCCCCAGCAATCCCGAACACTACCCAGTTTGAAGAGGGAGATGAATCACTATCCCAGCCAGAGGGTTAGATAATGATGAGACTACTGAATCTTGGAAAATATTTGAGACCAAACCCATGATGCAGTAGAAGGCAAATTTAGAGGTAGCCCAAGCTTCAAAGGATTAGAGTTAAAGCATTTAGGAGGTGGTGTGTCCCTCGCATGAATGATATTTTTTATAAAGATGCAGTCTCATCTAACAAGGATGTGGTGAGGCACACCACCTTAAAGGAGCCAATGATAAGGACAGAGGGGCTATTCGCCATCCCAAACATTCAGGAAATACTCACCTAGTACTGGTTTGACTAGATGGCTACCTCGTTAGGCTCATATAACCCAAATATGGTGTGTGATTTCTATGCATCATAAGTTGGACCTGTCCAACAAACCCTCCTTGAACGAGCCAAAGTCGTGGAGCAGCCTTGTCTCACTAGTACTCTTGACTGAGGCGTATCGATGGATATATCAGAGTGTACCATTAACAAATGCTATTTGGGTCGGATCATGAACTATATATTTCTACTGCTGAATTTGATTATCAGATTGGGTTAGTTAGGGACCTCATGAAGATGTAAGATTAGACCCAAAAGACCTCCATGTTAAGATGGGTGGAAGGTTATATTACAGAGGGAGGAATTGTGGTAGACTAGGTAACCACCTGTGAACAAATCAAAAGGCCTCGTTAAATTTTGTGAGGAAGTTTTAGTCGGTAGTTGTACGCTTCTGGTTATGTCCTACACTAGAGAATAATGCATTGACATTAGAATGGGTTGTAGTATTTGCAAGCATCTTAACAGGGTATGAAATAAAAGTCCATCGGTACATTTTTAAAGAAATTCATGAATGGGCATTCCAGAATAACACCAATATACCATTCTCGTGTTTGATCCACAAACTCTATCGAGGTCGGCGTACATATATTGCATGGTGTTGACTAGCCAGATCAATGATGACACAAATCTTGTGGCACAACATCGTGTACTTCAGCAGGACATGCATGGTCCAGATATGTTTGAAATGCCCACCATAGATCTGAGCACCGCACTAATAGTGGAGATTTCCCTAACTGTTGCTAATGAGAAGCCATCATATACAGTTCCTGCTGAATGCCTTCTACGATTCCATGCGAAAGACTTAGATGAAGAATTAGTTAGCCCAACTTACTCAACAGTTAAAAACTTGGGTTTGTGAAGGCAATACTTCAGTAGTCAAGGATTTGTCTCAAGAGCTACATGGACACATTGATGCTTTTGAGCATAGGGTTATCTACATTATGGATGTCTGAAACCATGATTTGTCGTGACTACATACTGAGATGGCCTAACTCCAAGAGGATATTGGCTAACATGTTTCTACATACACTGGTCATCTTATTTCCCATGATTATGCCTGAAGCTCCTCAGATCTTAGTTGACCTATTTGCTGATGATAAGCCTGTGAGAGATAAATGGAAGAGGGATAGAAGCAATGATAATGTTAAGTACAAGAAGGAAATAGCTTGGGCTAAAAAGAGAGAGCAATGAGAGATTGAGATGACCTAGTAAAGTTCCATTATGAATGAGAAGATGATAGAAGATAGGGAGCGACAATGCACTACTGGTGCTTCTGGTTCGACATTTACTTTGGATTGTACCACCGTAGTTAAGTTTGAGATACCTGGCGTCAGTAAGGGTTCCACACTGATGGACCCACCTACTACTCATACGGACACTGGCACATAGACACCATAGATGTATCTTTACCCCTCATTTATATTTCAATTTGGTGTATTGGGGACAATGCACACAATTTTGGGATGGGATTTTGGTAGTTCGTACGACATATATCTTGGTGAAGTTTGAGTAGTCGGGGTACTTGTCCAAGTTGTTGTTGAGTGTCTTAGTGAAGTCTAAGTAGCCAGATACTCACTTGTACCCTTGGGGTTTTCTTGTTGTGTTCTCTCTTTAAGGACTTTAAATTTCTGTTGAGACAACATGTTTATGGTGTTTTGTGTTTGTAAAAGAATAATACGATCACTTATTGGAATTCATGGCATGATTGGTGATTTTAAATAAAAATAGGACCCTTCCAAGTTCTGGATATGTTGTGTTTCCTGTTATGAAAATGTGACTATGCTGAATCTTTGCATGAAATAATGTATAATGATATGGCAAGTCTTACTCAAGCTAGATTATGAACTTGATAAGTTAATGATTTATAGTGAGATTGTGTGCGATGTGTGAGTAAGATAGTTGCATCGTTCTTACTTTGTGTGCCAATTCAAAACATCCCCATTAGTCTTGCTAAGATTATCGAACTATTGATAAGGAAAAGATCATAGGTCTTTTTTGAAATTAACTCACTTAGCCTAAAAAAAAACAAATCGAGTGAAAGTGTTTATCCCTCGATCCAAAATTTGGAGCCTAATTAAACCTTTTTGTAGTGTTACTCGATTCACATTCCCCTTTACTCATGTTAACCTTTGTTTTGACCCTGGTCTTTTATTGGAAGCTGTGCACTTCAACACAAGAAAAATGCCTAAGTTGTGTGTGGCTGCTGTAGAGAAAAATAAAACAAAATGGGGTATAAAAAGTAAAGAGCGACGCGAAAAAAGGAAAATAAATGGGTGTGGCAAGTGTTCACATATAAAAAAAGGGATAAAATTTGTGTAAAAACTAAATCGCTACACCTGAAAATTGTCGTAAATATAACAAAGAAAAGGGAAAGAGGAAAGGAGAAAGTGTTGGTTAGAAAGGTGGAGTGAAGGTAGCACAGAGTCAAAGAGGGCAATAGTCATATTCCCAAATATACCATACCCATCTCCGATCCTATACTAAAAGCTAAGTAAATTCCTATAGTGATTCTTATCCAACAGGTAAAGATTCAAGGTATAGGAAAAAAGGGGAAACCTATGGTATTGTGCATGCATGATTTGAACTTCTTTTGTGAGAATGAGTGTTTTCGAGTCCCCGATCTTGAAAATCATGATATGGTGTGCGACAACAACTTGTTTGTTGTGAGGGCATGAGTAGCACTGTTGATTACTGAGTATTTAGGTGATTGTTGACTGTGTATATAACCTTTTCTATTGGTATGGTGATTTCGTTCATTGATCCGCATGTGTTATCTTGATAAGTAATGATTTTGCACTAGTTTTGATAAAAAAGAGGAGGGTGTTGTGATTATGAAATAGACCAATGAAGCCATATGAGGACAAACAACTTTAAGTTGAGGGTGTTAATGTGTTATAGATTTACGACACTTTTAATGCTTAAACTTAGGATTTTTGTAGGTTCTTTAGCACATTTTAGTGGATTTGACTTGCTTCTATGTTTGTTTTATAGGGAAATAGGAGTTGGTGGCTTAATATTGGACAACATATGTTTGACAATGCTCAAATCAATCTTCAAAACAAATTGAAAGAGTAAGCGATCCTAGTTCGTAAAAACCCAACGAAGAATCGGGGTCGAATCCAATAGAGAATGGTATATCATGGAGAATTTCTACCAAGACATTGAACTTTAAATCCACTCATTTGCAATAGTAAGAAAAATTGGGTGTATGATTCCACCAATTTAACATAAAGCTTTGGTTGTCAATTATTGCAATTAACTAAAATATCAATGACGAGTCCGCGATTTCAACTCATTTAGAGCTTTGTTTTCATAGTTTAAGTGACCTCAAATGCATAATTTATGCTCTAAACAGATGTTAAAGATTTGATTTGCAGCAATAAATGCTAAGGAGCAAGGCAATGACATTACCGGGCAGAAAGGAGCGAAAAAGCTAAAGAAGTTGAAGTAAGGCAATCCTGATGATCGCCAAGACCACTCGACAAATCGCCAAGTGTCTTTTTAACTTGCCTAAAGTTCCAGTGTGCCAACCCTGTGGAAGAACCTACTTGGCGACAGAAGTGGACATTCGGTGGACCGCCGAGCGACTCGGCGACATCAACCTCGATCGCCCAAAGTTACAGAACCCTGAGGACTAATAGCCAATGCAAAATGACGACAAATTGGAGGAAAGGGAGGATCGCCGATTGGGTTGGCGAGGCGTGACTCTCTTCGCCTAATGGCCCTGAAGGCCAAAATTTGGGAAACTATAAATTAAAATTTAAAAAGAAGAGAGAGGAGTTCTGATTCTGTAAATTTTGAGAGTTTTTGAGTTTCCATTGTAGACTTCGAAGCTTTTGAGACTTAGTTTTGAGGAATTGCAATTGGGTTTTTGAACTAATTCAATTTGAAGCATTGTAGAGACTTGGAAGCTAATACCCAGCTCATGGCTAATATAGTTGGTAATTGTTTTTCTCTTCTTATGATTCGTAGCTAGAACCCCAATTCTCGGGGTGTGATCATGTGATTATTGGCTTAATTAGCTTATGGGTATTATTATTTACTGATTTAAATGCTTAATAGAAGTGGGTTTAATCGATAGTTCTGTATTAATCTATGAATTGTAGTTGCAAATGCAATTCTAACTTAGAGTTCTAGGCTTGCTTGAGAAACATGTTTTAGAGCCAAGGTTTTCGATTAATGATTGTAGTTATCGGGTTGATGTGGGTTCAACTTGAGGGAGTGAATCCTAAACTCGATTCTACCTATCCAGCTCAAGAGAGTAGATAAATTAAGGTTTTGGACTGTTTATATTGTTAAGCTTGTCGAAGTTTGAGAGAACTCGCTTGAATCAATAGTTGTTCGAGAGAAAGCTATTACATCTATAGTCTAGCCTACCCATTGAGATTTAACAATCTTTATTAAATTTCAATTACCCATATAGCGAAATTAGTCTTTAATCGATCACATCCCGAGAATTCCACTTTATATTATTGATTTCCCTATTTTTGCACTTGTTTTAGTTATTAATTAAGAAACCAATCCCCCCATCTGACATTTGTTGTCATCCCCTTCGATTTATCTAAATGCTTTCGATGATTTCTATTCCTATAACTAATTAGATTACATTTGTAACCTTGTAACTGAATTCGGACTTGTACCACTCCCCGTGGGTTCAACCCCAACTCTTCGTTGGTTTTTATACTAGATTACGATCTCCTACACCTAGTATTGGATGAGGTGTAGTTGAGCATTTATCAAAAATGGCGCCGCTGCCGGGGAGTGGTGTTTATAGTTCTATTATTGAAGTTTAAATTGTGATCTTCTTGTGTTGTAGTTGAATCGACTTACCTTTTTTTTGTGTTTGTATTGGTTGTGTTTGCGCCTGAACAGAAGAAGAAATGAGGGTGAACGGGATTAATGGTAGCCAAATTGGCCACTAAGATGATATCGGAAATCTGAAGGATGTTAATGACCCGATCCATTTGGGTGGTGTTGGTGCTATCCGTCTACCTCCTGTTGAGCGGAACGTTGTCTTCTATTTCACTGGCACAATGCTACATCTCTTGAAAATGAACAAATTATATGGAGGGATTGCCATGAGGATCCCCATAAGCATATTCGGAATTTTGTGGACGTATGTGGTCCGTTCTCGTTCAAGAACATCTCTCAAGAATCAGTCTGTCTCTTGTTATTCTCATTTTCTTTGATGGGGGAAGCTACAAAGTGGCAAGTTGATCTTCCGAAAAATTCCAATACTACTTGGGATGAACTTACCGTGACTTTCTTTGTAAGGTTCTTTCCCCATCAAAAATGATGACATTAAGAGATAGTATACAAGGCTTTAAACGTTTGGAAGGTGAACCAATCCACGAGACGTGGCTGCGATTTCAGAAGTTGGTACTTCAATGTACGACTCACGGACTTCCAAACAACGTGTTGTTACAACACTTCTATAGGAGTCTTGACTCGGTGAACAAAGGTGTTGCTGATCAACTTATTCCGGGGGTATAATGCAACTGCCTTATGAGATAACATGTAGCGATCCTTTCAAAACAATACCACTACTTAAACAAGAAATCTAATTAAATACTTGTGACATTTAAAACCAATTAATGAGGGCATACTGATTTTATTCTAGTAGAGGGATTACATTCATAATGAACTCCAAAAAATATATATATATAACATTTAAGCAATTAACCGACCAGATCTTCATGCATATGTTAACCTCACACTCGAGGGTGAAATAACAAGAATATTACAAGATTCCGCGTACCGAAATCAGCCGGCTCATGCTTCACACAACTTTCAAGACATATAGCAAATTAGTATATTACCAGACTTGGGTTTACACACCCCAAAAAGATAAAAACGTATAACCATACTTATATTATAACCCATGGTGACATGACCAAATTAGCCCTCAAAATCTCCTCTAAATATACAGCACAAAGATCATGTACAAGTCCCAAGGTTTATACAAACTATATATGCCTATATGCAAATGTGATCTTCCTTAAGGCTTTCAAAATCTCCATCTTCAATTGCCAGCTTCAAGCATCATCGCGAACAGCCCCTACGATAGAAACAACTATCGCTAAGCATATAGCTTAGTGGTGTAAAAACTATAGGTTTGGAGCCCTCAAATTCGACAAGTTATCATTCTCAAGTCAAGGGAAGCACGATCGAAACAAAATCAATAAATCAAGTAAACAATATACAAGGAGTATCAAGTTCAATGTTTAAAGGTCCAAATGTCAAGAATGCTCATAGCACAACTTTTCAAAAGATTCAACAACAAGGCTCACCCAATATATACATCATGTCGTCACACTAAGCACGAGAAGGTATCAAGAAGGATCAACGCCCTACATCAAGAAGGGTCAAAACCCAATAATCAAGAGAACCAAGAACCATATTAAAAATGGCTTCCTAGTTCGTACTTAAAATGGACAACTTCCATTCTTAAAACGAACTAAAAATCCAGAGTCAAGATGGCAAATGATCTGAACTAAGAGGCCTGCCAAGAATGACAAAGGCACAACCACAAGAAGGACAAGGTCCCAACAAGAGTGCCAAGTTATTAGACAATCCGTACAAGTGGGCGAATTACACAAGCGTCTTTAATGTATTAAAGAATACGAATACGACAATGCAAAGTGACAAGATGTAACCAAGGTACCAAGATAACTTTCAGATATACCAGCAGGTAAAATAAAATACAAGTATAGGTTTATACACAAACCTCAGTTCTTTAGCACAAAAACAGTCCAACAAAACTCCACGAGTCAAACCGTAGACCTAGCAGAGTATCAAAGTTTTCAACTTGTACACGAGGATATACAACCTTAAAAAATGAATTCAATAACTTATTTACTTTCTAGCAGCACAATAATGATGACATAAAATAGGGT
This sequence comes from Solanum gracilifrons, assembly GCA_029582605.1. Taxonomy (NCBI): domain Eukaryota; kingdom Viridiplantae; phylum Streptophyta; class Magnoliopsida; order Solanales; family Solanaceae; genus Solanum; species Solanum gracilifrons. The sequence continues at coordinate 21,015 of JAJOOH010000304.1, read as the reverse complement.
TATCATCACAAGTAAGCCTAGCCTATACAAATACGACTATGCTTCCAAACAGTAAAATTTGGCCATCTTAGTGCATCATGTCGCAACTAAGATTTGAAATGGCAAATGGAAAAAATGGACTGTATACTCTTCATGAAAGATGTAGCCCTCTTCCCGAAAGCTTCGCGGGGACTACTTTAGGACGACGTACCTCTCTTAAGGTTGAAAACAACCAAGAATCACCGCAAAATTTATTTTGGATAAAAAGATATATTTAAAACACTAACAGTTGTCCATACAGGATTTCAAACTTCAGAATCTAGACAGAACTTGTACTATGATGCGTCCCATATTTCAAATCCATAACAACCAAATTAGAGTTTCACATAAACACAAGAGTTGTACATATACGAATTATCTTTCCAAATCATTTTTATTCACAGTAAAAAAACTTATACAGAACGAGATATGCTTAATCTACTAAACGCTACCCAGCTCAAAAACAGGCTTTACTACTTACCAAAGAGAAGAGTGTAACTCGATTTCCAGCCAAAAGGACCAAGATTTTCTCTTGTAATCTTGAAGAAAAAGAGGTTAGATAATTTTCTAAGGTACTTAGACTTCAGGTGAGACGAATTTCCTAAGAGGAGATGTAAAAATATAGTAACACAAGAGATGCTTATCATATACACAGATGTCCCTAAAAGTTGGCTGCCCAAATAATTGTGTGCTGCCCAATTGCATACATATACACCTATATATATATATATATATATCTTTACCTCCTTTTAAAGCTATACATATTTCTAATTAAAACATTACGCAAATACCCCCATACAATACATTAAATTACGATGACAATTATTTTAAACAAGGTTGCAAATATAACATTATTTCAAGTTCCCAAAATGAGAATAAACATATTGTAGTAATTAAGCAGTGGTTTATCGACACGCGACTCTTGTTAGCATTTTCGGGGTGTTACAACTCTCTTCCGCTTAAAGAAATTTTGTCTCGAAATTTACCGTACACTAGTCCCAGAACAAGTGCGGATACTGGGTTCTCATGTCTTGTTCTCTTTCCCACGTAGCTTCTTTTCTAGAATGGTTCCTCCAAAGTACCTTTACTAAGGGAATTCTCTTGTTTCTAAGTTGCTTTACTTCTCGAGCTTGAATTAGAATAGGTTTTTCATTAAACGTCAAGTCAGGATTAACCTCAATAGATTCGACTGGAAGAACATGAGATGGATCAGAACGATATCTTCTAAGCATAGAAACATGGAAGACATTGTGGATCTTGTCTAACTCAGATGGCAAAGCCAATTTATATGCAACTGGTCCAACCTTTTCAAGTATCTCATAAGGTCCAATAAATCGGGGACTAAGCTTTCCTTTCTGGCCAAATCTCATAATCTTTTTCCATGGAGATACCTTTAAGAATACTTTATCTCCAACTTGATATTCAATGTCACGCCTTTTAAGATCAGCGTACGACTTTTGTCTAGCCGCAGAAATCTTTAGACGATCTTTGATAATTTTTACCTTGTCCTCTGTATGTTGCACAATTTCAGGACCAACAAGTTTTCTTTCACCAACTTTACTCCAACAAAGAGGGGTCCGGCATTTTCTTCCGTATAAGGCTTCATAGGGAGGCATTCCAATACTCGATTGGTAACTGTTATTGTAAGCAAATTCAATCAAAGCCAAGTGTTTGTCCCAACTACCCTCACACATCATAATGCAAGCTCGAAGCATATCCTTCAAAATTTGTATCACTCTTTCCGATTGGCCGTCTGTTTGAGGATGGAACGAAGTGCTAAATTTCAACTTAGTACCCAAAACTTCCTGTAAGCTGCCCCAAAAACTAGATGTAAACCTTGGGTCTCGATCAGATACAATAGATACAGGTATCCCATGTAGTCTTACAATCTCATTAATGTAAAATTCGGCTAAACTCTCAAGTGAGTAATCCATCCTGATTTCTAAGAAGTGAGCACTCTTGGTTAGCCTGTCCACAATCACCCATATTGCATCATGGTTCCTTTGAGTGCGAGGAAGTCCTGAAATAAAGTCCATTGTTATTCTCTCCCATTTCCATTCTGGCATCGACAAAGGCTGTAGTAAACCAACTGGGACTTGATGTTCTACCTTTACTTGTTGACAAACCAAACATTTAGAGATGAACTCTGCAATGTCTCTCTTCATACCATTCCACCAATAATTTTCTTTGATGGTCTGGTAGATTTTTGTACCTCCAGGATGCATTGCATATGATGGAGTATGTACTTCATTTAATATTTCTCTCCTCAATTTGTCATCATTAGGGACGCATAACCTGTTTTGATAAAATAAGACACCATCCTCCGTAAATGTAAAATCAAGTTTTTTCCCACTTTGAACTTCTCTGGTCAATTTTACAAGTTTCTCATCTAACTTTTGTGCTTCTTTCACTTGTTCAAGTAATATTGGCTTTACTTGCAAATTAGCAATAACTAAACCATTCGAATCAAGTGTAAAACAAACATTCAAGGATCTTAACTCAAGGAGCAAGGGTAAAGGACTCAAAGAAATGCTTGTGAAGGATTTCCGACTTAAGGCATCTGCAACCACATTGGCTTTACCTGGATGATAATCAATCGTACAGTCATAATCCTTGATGAGTTCAAGCCATCTACGTTGTCGAAGGTTTAGCTCCTTTTGAGTACCCAAGTACTTTAATCTCTTGTGATAAGTGAATATATGACATTTCTCTCCATACAAATAATGCCGCCATATTTTTAAAGCAAACACTATAGCAGCAAGTTCAAGATCATGAGTAGGATAATTATATTCATGCAGTTTTAATTTTCGAGAGGCATAAGAAATTACCTTCCCTTCTTACATCAAAACGCATCCGAGACCATTGTGAGAAGCATCACTGTATACTACATACTCTTTCCCTTCAATTGGTAGAGTAATTATAGGCGCGTGAGTCAACAAGGATTTGAGAGTTTCAAAGCTCTCTTGACATTTGTCATCCCAAATAAACTTTACTTCCTTCTGCAAGAGCTTAGTCAAAAGAGAGGTGATAATGGAAAAGCCTTTCACAAATCTTCTGTAGTATCTTGCTAAGCCCTAGAAACTTCTTACCTCGGTTGAACTTTTAGGAGGTCTCCATTCAACAACCGCTTGTATCTTACTAGGATCCACCTTCACACCTTCTGTTGATACAACATGTCCTAGAAAAGCTACTTCATCAAGCCAAAATTCACACTTGGAAAGTTTAGCATAAAGCTCTTTCTCCGTCAAAATTTGCAAAATAATCCTGAGGTGTTTATTATGGTCTTCATTACTTCTGGAAAATATTAAAATATCATATATAAAAACAACCACAAACTGATCAAGATAAGGTTTGAATACTCGATTCATTAGATCCATAAATACCGCAGGAGCATTTGTCAATCCGAATGGCATCACCAAAAATTCATAATGACCATACCTAGTTCTAAAAGCAGTTTTCGGAATATCATTCTCTCTAACCCGGAGTTGGTGATATCCAGACCTTAAATCAATTTTTGAAAATACTTTAGCACCCTTAAGTTGGTCAAACAAATCATTGATCCTTGGTAGCGGATATCTATTCTTGATTGTTATCCTGTTCAATTGTCTATAGTCAATACAAAGCCTAAGAGTGCCATCTTTCTTCTTTACAAATAAAACAGGGGCTCCCCAAGGAAAAACACTAGGTTGAATAAAACCTTTCTCAAGAAGTTCTTGCAGTTGAGATTTCAATTCTCTTAATTCTGCTGGAGCCATTCTATAAGGAGTGATAGAAATAGGGGTAGATCTAGGGATAAGCTCGATTGGAAATTCAACCTCTCTTTCCGGGGGCAATCCCAGAAGGTTTTCTGGAAATACTTCTGGAAAATCACATACAGTAGGTATGTCTTTGATACAAGGACTCTTCAATTTTGTATCAACTATGTGAGCAAGGTATGCCCCACAACCTTGACGCATCAACTTTCTTGCCAAGGCCGCAGAAATAATACTAGATGTCACTGATCTTTCACATTGTACAATGATGTGTGAAAATGTAGGGTCTTTAAAAGTCACATGCTTAGACCTACAATCTACCACCGCATGATATTTATAAAGCCAATCCATCCCGATAATGATATCAAAATCCTTGAAGGGCCTTTCAATCAAATCAGCAGGGAAGACTAGGTTTTGAATCATAAAGGGACAATCTTGGGAAACTTGATTACACACAACTTGATAACCCAAAGGACTTTCAACTAGCACATTATAATCAAGTCTCACAGATTTCACATTTCCAGGAAGAACAAGTGATGAACAAATATAGGAATGTGTAGAACCAGGATCAAACAATGTAAACACACATAAGCCAAATAAGTGAAATTTACCGACAACCACGTCTTGTCCATCTTGATCATACCTATGCCTCATCGCATAAGCACGTGCAGTAGCCTTTTGCCCACTAGCCTGATTAACTCCACTTGTACCCACTGCCTGAGTGTTTTTAGGTCTTGCACCTGTATTAGTTTGAGGAAGATTAACAGGAGGCTTATGAACTGAGCATTCAGTTTTAAAGGAAGGAGCATTACTAGGATTAGGACAATCTTTCACTTTATGATCAAAGCTCCCACAATTGAAACATGCACCAGAAGCTCTCCTGCAAGTGCCATAATGATTCTTTCCACATTGTGGACAAGTAGGAACGCGAGGCTTGCCTTGGCCATAATTTGGAGTGCTAGATGTAGAAAATTCTGATTTGTTTTGCCTTTGTTGAGGTGGCCTGTTATCATTACCAGCCTTAGAATTATCAAACCTTCCCCTTTTGGATGGACCCCCAAAATCTGGTCTAGGCTTTCGGAATCTGTTCTCATTTCTACTAGTTTCTTCTTTATCAAGTTGTTCCCAAGTAAGAGCAGCAGACACTAGCTTACAAAATTTCTCATGTTGCAGGATCGCCACATTCTTTCTAATGGAATCATTTAAACCATCTTCAAATTTCCTGCACTTGTCTTTTTCCTCTTTAATAATACCACCAGCATAGCGAGAGAGCCTTAAAAACTTATGTTTGTATTCAACAATAGACATGCCTTGTTGCCTTAGATTCTAAAACTCCTTTTTTCTTTGCATCACAATAAGCAGGTGGGACATACTTCATACGAAATTCCTTGAGAAAATCATCCCAAGTAAGAACAGAAGGTTTTACCTTGGCATTCGGAACACTTACCCACCAATCATAAGCATCCTTTTGTAACAGTGAAATAGCATACTTAAATTTCGCAACATCTGAACACTCCAACTGCTCAAATACCCTATACATGCGATCAAGCCATTGTTCAACATCTGTGGGATCAACAGTGCCTTCAAACTCCACTCCACGCATTTTCCTCATTTTCTCAAAGTTAATCCTGTAGGGATCATGCATCGATTCAGCCATATGGTGGAAGAATTCAGCCATTTGTTCAAAAAGAGGATTCATGGTTTGAGTACCATGACTCATGTGAGGATGTGGACCAACTCTTACACCCTGATGGTTTCCTACTTTAGAACCACTAGTGTCGGGGAACATACTGAATCAAGATATGTTCTCCAACCCTTTCCAGTGCATGAGGTTGGGAAACAGAGGCACCCAAACCTTCACGAGAAGCTTCCATAGGTCGGTCAGAAGAAGTGGCCATAACTTAATTCCATCAAAAGGAAAGATCACATTGCATTAGGGATGTGTACTAGATGCATATGCACTCTACATGCGATGCAATTATCATAAACCATATAAGTGAATAAATAATCTAAATAGAACCTTTTCGAAAGCAAACAACTATAATAGTAATTCACAACAAAAGTCCTAGAACCACAAACCTAGGCTCTGATACCAACACTTGTAGCGATCCTTTCAAAACAATACCACTACTTTAACAAGAAATCTAATTCAATACTTGTGACATTTAAAACCAATTAATGAGGGTATACTAATTTTATTCTAGTAGAGGGATTAGACTCATAATGAACTCCAAAATAAATAAATATAACATTTAAGCAATTAACCGACCAGATCTTCATGCATATGTTAACCTCACACTCGAGGGTGAAATAACAAGAATATTACAAGCTTCCGAGTACCGAAATCAGCCGGCTCATGCTTCATACAACTTTCAAGACATATAGCAAATTAGTATATTACAAGACTTGGGTTTACACACCCAAAAAGATAAAAACGTATAACCATACTTATATTACAACCTATGGTGACATGAACAAATCAACCCTCAAAATCTCCTGTAAATATACTTCACAAAGATCATGTACAAGTCCCAAGGTTTATACAAACTATATATGCCTATATGCAAATGTGATCTTCCTTAAGGCTTTCAAAACCTCCATCTTCAATGGCCAGCTTCAAGCAACATCGCGAACAACCCCTATGATAGAAACAACTATCGCTAAACATATAGCTTAGTGGTGTAAAAACTATAGGTTGGGAGCCCTCAAATTCCACAGGTTATCGTTCTCAAGTCAAGGGCAGCACGATCGAAACAAAATCAATAAATCAAGTAAACAATATACAAGGAGTATCAAGTTCAATATTTAAAGGTCAAAATGTCAAGAATGCTCATAGCACAACTTTTCAAGAGATTCAACAAAGCTCACCCAATATATACATCATTTCGTCACACTAAGCACGAGAAGGTATCAAGAAGGATCAACACCCTATATCAAGAAGGGTCAAAACCCAATAATCAAGAGAACCAAGAACCATATTAAAAATGGCTTCCTAGTTCGTACTTAAAATGGACAACTTCCATTCTTAAGACGGACTAAAAATCCAAAGTCAAGATGGCAAATGATCTGAACCAAGAGGCATGCCAAGAGTGACGAAGTCACAGCCACAAGAAGGAAAAGGTCCCAACAAGAGTTTCAAGTGATCAGACAATTCGTACAAGTGGGCGAATTACACAAGCGTCTTTAATGTATTAAAGAATACGAATACGACAATGCAAAGTGACAAGATGTAACCAAGGTACCAAGATAACTTTCAGATATACGAGTAGGTAAAATAAAATACAAGTATAGGTTTATACACAAACCTCAGTTCTTTAGCACAAAAACAGTCCAACAAAACTCCACGAGTCAAACCGTAGACCTAGCAGCGTATCAAAGTCTTCAACTTGTACACGAGGATATACAACCTTAAAAAATGAATTCAATAACTTATTTACTTTCTAGCAGCACAATAATGATGACATAAAATAGGGTTATCATCACAAGTAAGCCTAGCCTATACAAATACGACTATGCTCCCAAACAGTAAATTCTGGCCATCCTAGTGCATCATGTCACAACTAAGATTTGAAATGGTAAACGGAAAAACTGGACTGTATACTCTTCATGAAAGATGTAGGTACCTCTCTTAAGGTTGCAAAAAACCAAGAATCACCGCAAAATGTATTTTGGATAAAAAGATATATTCAAAACACTAACAGTTGTCCATACAGGATTTCAAACTTCAGAATCTAGACATAACTTGTCCTATGATGCGTCCCACATCTATAATCCATAACAACCAAATTAGAGTTTTACATAAACATAATAGTTTTACATATACAAATTATATTTCCAAATCATTTTCATTCACAGTAAACAAAGTTATACAGAACGAGATATGCTTAATCTACTAAACGCTACCCAGCTCAAAAACAGGTTATACTACTTACCAAAGAAAAGAGTGTAACTCGATTTCCAGCCAAAAGGTCCAAGATTTTCTCTTGTGATCTTGAAGAACAAAAGGTTAGATAATGTTCTAAGGAACTTATACTTCAGCTGAGACGAATTTCCTAAGAGGAGGTGTCAAAATATAGTAACACAAGAGATGCTTATCATAATACACAACTGTCCCTAAAAGTTGGCTGCCCAAATAATTGTGTGCGGCCCAATTGCATACATATACACCTATATATATATATATATATCCTTCACCTCCTTTGAAAGCTATACATATTTCTAATTAAAACATTACGCAAATATCCCCATACAATACATTAAATTACGATGACAATTATTTTAAGCAAGGTTGCAAATATAACATTATTTCAAGTTCCCAAAATGAGAATAAATGTATTGTAGTAATTAAGCAGTGGTTTATCGACACGCGACTCTTGTTAGCATTTTCGGGGTGTTACATAACATCTCAACTCCTCGATGGCATGACCAAGATTAACAGAGCATGGTACACTCGTGAGGACCAAGTGTCTCCTCTTACCTTTATAATGACAAAAGATTAGATCGAGAAGGAGTAATAGAGAGACCAAAATATGGCCAAAATAATGACCCAGTTGGATATCTTATCGATGAATGTGATGGGTAGTGGTTTGAAGTGTGTAAATGTTGTTGGTATTGGTGGACCAAACCCCGATGAAGCACACTTTGAGGCACTATATAATGAGGAAATGAACTTTCTTGCAAATCAAGAAGGAGGTTTTCGTCCGAGCTATCCAAGGTCGGGTGGAAATCTGGGTTGGAACAGAGATGATTGATGGAGAGACCATGATAGAGAATGGTGTGATAGTAATGCTACTTAGAAGGAAAGGGATGGTGACAAGGAAATATACGTCTCACCCCAAGAACTCCAAAATCCTAAGGAGCAAAGGGCTGACCCGGAGAACTTCCCTACTAAAGACATGCTTGCATGTGTTCTCAATAAGGTAGCAGGGTCTGACAAAGTTTTGAAAGAAATGAATGAGGATGCCTCCACACTCAATCAGACGGTCACCTCACACTCAGTGTCCATCAAGCAATTGGAAACGCAAATGGGTCAAATTTCATCTCATTTGAACCTAAGGCCAAAAGGGGGTCTACCAAGTGATACCTTTGCTAACCCGAAAAATGAATCTTGAAAGCGTATCCACATCGTTCAACGACGTTAAATAAGGCACTTCTTGGGAGGCAACCCAAGGTTTAATGCTTTTATTTCTGTTGTTTGAATAATAAGTGTTGAATGTGCAGGTTGAAAAGTTGAAATTTTGGGAAAATGGGAACTAGGCGAGCCAAAAGTCTAATCGGCGACTTGCCGAACAGGTCGTCGAGCCCGACTTGGACCGCCATTGTAAACACCAAGCTTGCTAGAGGTTCTGTAAAACTCGGCGGGCTGAAGTACCACTCGGCGTATCGCCGAGCTTGACTAACTTCGTCGACTAGCGCACGAGCTAAAGAGTTTTGAAAGGCCAAAGGGTTTTAAATTCAAAACTCCCTTCACTTTCTTAATTTTCGCCTTCCGTACTCTCCCAACTGATATTAGATTTTTCGCATTCTTGTATTTTCATTTTTGTTTTGCTTGGGATCTTTGCTCGGGCAGATTTTGGGGATTTCATTGCTTCCTAGCTTTTCAACTTTTGGCATATCAGGTTTATTTTTTGAACCCCAGACTAAATTGTTGGTTGAAATCAAAAGCAATTGTTATTTTGTGGTTGATATCTGCGTGTAATTTTGTTTGGATTATCGTGTGATAGTTGGGTTATCTGTTCTCTGTTGAAATCATCATTAATTGGTCATAAATAGTTCATTCCCATATCGTTAACTGATTAAATTATTGGGTTGTGTTGAAAATGTTGTGGGTCTAGCGTGGTGAAGTCTGAGTAACCCTGAATTGTGCTAATTGTCAATATTTGCCCGAAGATGGAGCAGATGACGTTATTCTTAAGGGAAAAAGACGTTAATTGGCCAATTTTGGCCAAATGGGGGATGACTGAGTACCCCGAGGGTGTCGTTCCTATGGGTCTTATGTCAATTGCATGTTTCTAGTGTTTACTTTTGATTTCTGGGATGCGGGCTAGATTTTGAAGGTTAGGGTGAGAAATTGGCAAGTTGGACTACTGGGCGAGCTGAATCGAGCTCGCCGAGTGGTTTGGCGGTTTGCTTGAGTGCCCTTTGATCGCCTTTTAATTCTCTCTTTTGATGCTTTAAGTTTTGTAACCTTCAGCGATACGCTTGCGCTCACCGATGTCACTCAGTGACCCACTAAAAGTCCCTTTTGATCACTCTTTAGCTCCCTTAATTTCCATATTTGTTCGGTAACTTTCGGCGAGCTACTTCTTGTACGCCCATTTGTTTCATTGATCCACCGAATGGCCCTGGACATCGCCAAACAAGTTTGATTTTGAAAATTTTTGTTCTAGAACCTTTGTCAAGTCCGACTTGGCTTGCCAATGTGGTTCGGCAACTTGCCGATCGGTTCGGTGAGTCTTCCTGCAACTATTTTACTAAAATTTCATCTAACGTTTTTCACATTATTTTGCATGCATAGCTAGACCCAAAGTACCTAGTAGGAACCAACCACCCTGAAAGCGGGCACGTGAGTTTACTACAAATGAGAAAGCAACTGCTTCCCGGGCCCTGGCTATAAAACTCCCTCCCAAGGGAGGTAAAGGAAAGGGCAAGGCGCCCGTTGATTGGACACTAGCAGAGGGGAGCTCCGATAGTTAGGGGGTATACGCCACACACCTTACTACCTCCGACAGTGATGGTGGTTCCCAGGATGACTCTCTGGTTTCTATCTCCGAGCTGAAAGATGATATGTTACTAAGGCCCGGAGAACGGCGCTACGTTCCAAATCTTTGCATGATCTATCTAGGATCCCAAAGCCTTCGATGCCTACTCCTCTAGCTCCAGCTCAAGTTCTTCCTCTAGCTCACACAGTGGCCCAGGCACCACCTGTTCAGGGTCCTCCTCCCTGGCTACTCTATCGACTAAAGACCGAGGGTTCCTGGACCATTTTAGAGGAAAAGAGATTGTCTATCGATGATGTGTTGGAAAGATATCCAGCTATGTGGACCACTCTCAAGTTCCACAAGTTCGAGGTTTTTACAAAACTGCGAGGCCCCTACATTCCTACTTGGGTCTGGGAGTTCTATTTGTCCTGCGTATAGTTGATGCCGAAGGGTGAGAAGAAGGCAAGTGCCTTCAAACTAGTTGACTTCGTGGTGGTTCGAGGCAAGAAAGTTAAATGTCGCTGCTTAGACATAAATGATGTACTGGGGTGTTCATTAGACATTATGCATGACTACATCGATCTGGTCAAGAAGAAGACCCTGGCGGATCTCAAGGGTTGGCTAGCACCCCTTCTCTATGATGTCACCCAGAGGTGGATTGAGGCCGGTGCACATAAAGAAAAGAAGGACCTAAAAGTTGGTGCCTAGGACTGGTTCGGTTTCGTCACCGCGTTGTGCAGACGGTCCCATGTTCTGAGAGATGAGAAGACGGATGTGGATGTTAAACCTACCTTTTCTACTGACATCCAGTGTATTGAGGCTGAGTACATGCGGGATAAGGCAGACAGGAAGAGGGCAGCACTAGTGGATACATCCCCGGAAGTCAACGTGGATATGTTGTCGACTGAGGCAATCTTGTCTTCTCATGCTTGTGGGACCTCAGGTACATCTGGTCCTTCTGTTTCAAAGACTCCTAGTATTTCTGCTGCATCCCCTCCCACTAGTTCTGTTGCTGCTGCTACTACCTCCCAACCCCCTATCACCCAGGCCATGCTCTATAAGATGGGACATCTATCGCAATCTGCTGATGTGCGTTCCTCCCGTGTAGAGGCCGTCGTGTAGGGTTGATAGAGAGGGGGATTGCTGCTATCTTAGCCCCGATATGGGCTGAGATGAGGGAGCACATCGAGCTAATTGAGGGTCACAAGTTGGCTTTGAATGCCCTTGCTGTGAGGGTTGAGTCTGTCGAGTAGAGCCAGGGTGCTATAGGGACTATCACGGCCTTGAAGTCTTATATTGTTGAGCTGCACAGAGATGTGGACGAGCTGAAGTCCACTGATTTATCCATGTTCTTTGGTACTGTGGAGATTCTTGAGGTGCCGAGTGCTGAAGTTCCGGCCAGTTTTGAGATTCCTCCGGCTACTACGACCTGAGATGATACTAGGGCCGATAATGGTGGCGCTGAGTTCGAGGCAGAGAAAGATGAGGAGCAGCTCGGTGTTCGAGAGGAGACTGAGTTTAAGGATTTGGCAGACTTGGATGGTGTCATGTCCGAGATAGCTAGGATAGTATCGCTTCAGGATACTTCTATGATGGGATCTAGTCGAGCCAAAGATGATGATATACCGGGCACTGATGCCCAAACTGACGGAGTTGACGATATGCAGACTTCACCTAGGCTTAGCCTGGAAGGATGACTTTTTGTCTCCTTCTCTGTAATTTTTAGACTATTTCTGTTTTAGTTGCATTTGAGGACAACTTCTTATTTTTGTTGGTGGGGTAAGGTATTTCCATACCTACCTCTATTGGGCTGTTTTTGTGAATATTAGTTTGTTTTTGGTTTTGGCTTTGTGAATATTGGAGCCTATTGGTGTTTATATATATGTTGGTTGTTGATACATTGTGGTCCATTGTTTTAATATGAGAATGGTTTTAAACCGATGTTAAAATTTTTTGCCACCTCTTTTGTGTGTGATTGTGGTTGTTCTCTTGCAAATTTGAGTGTCGGTTGTGGTCAATACCGATGACTTCAATAGTGCTCTTAATTGAAAGACATTAATGTGCGGCTATGATGACGCAAAGGTTACATAGGCAATATGTGAACTTTTAACATCTCATTGTGACTAGCCGATTGTCGATTAAGTCTCTTGTGATGAACATTGCACGCTAGCTAGAAAATGTGCAGTCTTGTTTGACAATTGTATCGAAATCCTTGTGTGGTGAGGTTTTCTTGAATATTTGTCATGGCCCAGGGGTACCCCCTAGAGGGAACAAGGTACATAAAACCCCGAAAGGCTCCATGTAAGCCACTTAGCATATCATAACATAAGAATAGAACAATAAAGAGTAAACACATTTCAAGTCCAAAATTTTCATAAACGAAAGTGAAAGTCTAGAATTGTCTCAACATAGCCATCTATTACAATATACAAAGTAAAGAGGGACACAACCCATACAACATAGTCCCAAAAGGAAATACAAGGAATGAACTACAATGAGATAACATCCGTCCTCGAATCATGAGGGCTCACCAACAAGCTAGGAGAATAAGCAAATTCAATCTTTAGTCACAACAATGATCACCTTGAGAACCGGACCCTACACTTGGGGAAAGTGTAGGAAAAGTTAGTACAAAAATGTACCAAGTATGATAGACATGTATAAAAACCTTGAAAATATGCTAAAAGGGACATTTCATTTGAATGCATGCCATTTACTAAGTTTAAACATCATCATTGAAATAGTGGAAAAGCATAAGTCATAAACATAATCAATACATATATCATCATAACATAAGAGGAACGTATCATTAATACCCTCAAAGAATACTTGTGCAATGCATGAATAAGACCCCATAAATATCACCCATGCTAAGTAAAGTTTCTTGAGTAACCATAGTTCATGATTCATATTCTTGTTCATATTGTTGTCATAGTGGGAATAAGCCTTAACCGACATAGACCATATGAGCTTAACATGGAATCCGGTGTTACCCACACCGAAAAGGGTTGTCCTACTTGCCTAAGGTAGAACCATACTCTTAGCTTAGGTGGATCCACTAGCTAAATAACCTATGGGGGAACATAGTTTATGGGATAAGGAGATCGCTACTAGAAACCCAGACTCAACTAAGGTAAAAGGTTTCCATCTCATGAGACCTACTTTGGGACCCCGGACTCAACTAGCGTAAAAGGTCCCATTGGGAAGCCGAACTCAACTAGCATAAAAGCTTCCATCTCATATTCAATATCCACTCGGTACTAAGCATTAATTCTCACAGAGTTCATATTAAGTCTTGACTTAATTTCATATTCATGGAAGAATTTCTTGACACTCAATCCAACATAATTCATAAGATAGCTCATTAGATCATGCGTTAGAATAACCTTTCACCGTCCATGTCTACATATAGATTCAATAGGTGAGAAAACCTTTCAACCTTAGAATCATCATATTGTGAGAAATCCTTTCATATCATATCATATTCATACATAATTGTGTATATGATAATAACCTTTCAACAACACAACAACTAGATCATCATCATAGACACTTCACTCTCAAATTGTTCTTAAAGCATATACTAAACTTCATAAATCATGCATAATATCATAATTGCCCTTTTCAAGGATCAAAGTTAATATCAAATCAACACATCTAGAATTCACTACATTAGACATGGATATTAACATAATCTAAGTAACCCAATTACTACAAGAATAATCGCATAATATCCTTCTTTCATTAATACACCCACAACACAAGATCATACTTTGGGAATATGGGGATTTCATGGGTTCTTTGGGATTTCAACATACAAACCATAATAAATCATCAATTCAATTATAATATAAAGTAATTCAAGCATTAGAATCATATTTTAAAGGAACCCATGACTTTGGAATCAAACCCTATCTTTTGAGGGATTTCTATCTTTGAAATTGGGATTTTGAAGGGGCTCCATCGATAAAGAGATACCATACCTTAGGAATTAAACCCAATAAATTTGAGAAGAAAACCTTGATCCTTGAACCCTAGCTCCAACTTCCTTCTTCTTCTTCCTTGAAGTTCGAGAGAGAGAATGTTTGAGAGGGAATTGGGTTCTTTTTGGTGATTTAGAAATAATGACTAGGATGACTTAATTTAGTAATATAAAATCCTTATATAGGTGATCTAATTTAGGCTAAAACGACACCACTTAATATTAATTAAAACCAAAAAACCCCAAAGTACCCCTAAACTTAACCACGAAAAATCAGTTTCCAGGCCCCATCCACGAGCCTCACTGACGAATTGAGGCAAGACCCACTGTAACAACCAGGGATCACCCCCTAGTCGTTACCAGCGTATTCGACCTCGAAGAGGTCTTAAACAAGCCCTTATCATTCGTCATAGCATGTATCATAGAATAAAATCGCGGAAAATTTAAAACTTTTACTTTAGAAGTTCAACTTCACCTCATATATGAAAAATAGAATCTAACTTCGTCACAATGTACCATCTAGACATAGAAGTATCGAAAATGGGACTTAGCCCTTACATCAATAAGAAGTCTTGAAATAGGAAAGTACAACAATGTCTTTCAACATAAGCAAAGAACTAAACATAGAAGCTAGATCATAGGGTCTTGTTCTGGGACTTGAGGACTCACCAACTTGGGGAAGCAACTCCAAGTGTCTTGAGAAGTAAGCTTGAATCCTCAACGTCCCGAACCTAAATGTTTGGGGAAAGGGGAGAAAATATGGGTTAGTACAACATACGTACTAAGTATGGCTACTATGCATACAAATCATTGAAACATGCATAAAAGGACATTTAGTCAAAACATGTTTTTTACCAAGTAAATCCAATATGCACACAAAGTAAACATCATAGTCCAAACCAACATAATATCATCCCAACATGTAGACAACTCAAGCAATACTAGTGCAATGCAAAGAATAGAACCCCATAACCGTATTCAAAGCCAAGTATCACATTAAGAAACCTACTTCATGCATACATTCATAAGATCATATTTCATCATAACTTACCATATTCATAATGATCATACATAACATAGCTTCAACATACATAAGTCATAATCATCATAATCATAAGAGAACACTACTACAACCATCTCTTAGGATCCCACAAGTGCAATGTGCAAGAGAAGTCCTGTACCCTCCCTTACACTATGTAGAAACCCTTAAGAAAGCCCTAGTAATAGTT
The DNA here is from genome assembly GCA_029582605.1 of Solanum gracilifrons. NCBI lineage: Eukaryota > Viridiplantae > Streptophyta > Magnoliopsida > Solanales > Solanaceae > Solanum > Solanum gracilifrons. The sequence goes on along the minus strand of JAJOOH010000304.1, from coordinate 5,333 downwards.
CACACCTTTCATACCTTCATTTACTTTTACATTAGGCAAATATTGCAATAACCGACATAGACCATGAGAGCTACATGGAATCCGGTGTTCTACTCCCACACCGAAAAGAGAGGGTTAACACTTGCCTAAGGTGTAACCATTCGTACATAGCTATCTAAAGGGATCCACTAAGCTAGAGTCCTATGTGGGCACATAGTTAAGGGTCAAGGAGATTGCTTCTAGCAACCCTAACTTACTAAACATAGGGGTTTCCATCTCATGAGCCATCACATACCGTGGGTAATCCGGAATTGCTAAACGTGAGAAAACCCATGTGGGGAAGTGGACTTACTAAACGTGAGACCCCCATCTCATTAACATGCCCTTTTTGCGCTAAGCATGTAATTCCCTTTTGTAATCATCTTTAGTCAACACATAATTTCACATTAGCCTTTACTAGACTTTTATGTAGACATCTTACCATAATAGCTCATATGTGTTCATAAGTGAGTAACAATCCTTTCACTTTAAAAACACTTAGCAAGTGAGTAATCCCTTTCACTTTACATTACATTATAATCATGAGAATTACCTTTCAATCATGTAGCAATCATACCATACCATACATACATACTTCATAGCTAATTCAAGTGTAAAGGGTTAAGGATTAGGAAATTAGGTCATCAACACCACAACAACAGGTTAGGTATAACATCATTACAATCTAAGTAATTCACCTTTCATACTTGAGTTCAAAAAAGAACAAACCTTCATACCTTGTTTCCCTTCTTGGGATATCCATTCTTCAATTGCCTAACAATTCATAACCAATACATAATACTAGGTAATTCATGACGTAATAACTTAATCAACATCAATATAAACAATTGACATAATCCCTTCATAGCCTTCGAAGCTTCATTCAAAGACTAAACCCTAATTTCATAGAAATTATACATAACCTAGGGTAGAATCATCATACAAACATGAATTATATTACATCACATTCAGTTCATAGCCTTCAATCGATATCCAACACAAACTAGGGTTAGAATTAGGAAAAGAAGGAGAAACATGGGTCTCCTAGGGAATTATTCAAGAAACCACCAATACAACATAAATTCATCCATAATTGTTCATATAATATCAATCAAAGTCAGTTTATAACATCAATTTCATTTTAGAAAGAAGACCCATTTTTTGGATTGAAACCTAGAAATTGGAGATTTTGAAATTCATCTTGAAGGGGCCTCTTGGGGAAAGGAATTCCAAGAGTGATAAGAAACCATACCTTATTGAAGAATTAACCATGAAAATCCGAGTTGAAACCTTGGAGAGTTCGTCTTCTTCTTGAAGCTCCAATCTTCTTTAGTGGAGTTCTTGAGAAGAGAGATAAAGAGTAGACAGAAGGAGGAACTTTAGGTTTAGATCTTTGGGGTTTTGTTTTTCAGTGATAAAAGTATGGTAAATTGACTTAAAAATCATTATATACACGTCCCCTAAAGTACCCTAAATACCCCTCACATAGTTGGACTCTTTAATGAAGTAAAAATCGATTTCTGAATTTCTGCATTTTGGTCGCTGAACAAGTCTGCAACGCGGGGCTGTTCCCTGAAGTTATTTGGAATTAAATTTCGAGACAGTAGAGTCCACGACACGACCGTGTCGCTCATTGAATTTTTGCTCCTTGGGGGAGCTAGAGCGCGACGCGCACTTATTCCCTCCTAGTGCGATTTGCAAGCTGCCTTAGCAGCTTGCTTGGCCCAGGTTGGGATCCTCCTCGGGGTCCCTTAGGGTGGCCTCGAGATGTCGCATTCAAACGTTTTGACCCTATAAACATATAATTACCTATTTTAAACCTTTTTACAAGATTATACCATCATACGACACTCCCAAACCTGCCCAAAACCTAAGGACACACTAGAACACATTCTTCTCTAGTTTCCGGACGTCGTGGTCGTTTCTTGACGTTTAGACTTTTACTCTTCCAAACCAAGTCAATAGCATTAATTTAGGTTTATAAACATCATTTTAACTATTTTTAAGTCATTATTCATAAGGTGAGGCTCTAACTTAAGTCATAGAATTTCCGGGTGTGTTACAATATCCACCCCTTAGGAACATTCGTCCCCGAATGTCACTTGGACTTCATTCTAGGGAGACAATGACTCAAACTAGAGGCACAACAACCAGTCACATTAACAACATCATATCATCATATCATATAAGAATTTAATCCACAACATCATTATGCTCAAACTCTTTACTTCACATAAGTATAGGAGGAACTACTTTCTCCATATTCAATGAGCATCAACAAATATATTAAGCAATCAACAAGACATTTCTTTAACAAGACAGCCTCAAGCATGCTCATTACAACTCTCATGAAGACAACATCACACAACATCTATGGGTACAATTTCAACTATGAGAAACAAAATTCATGAAAATTCAAAATACAACTGAAGCATGAATTTTCACAAAAATATGCACATACAAGGAAATCATGTCACAATCATCAACACACATGATTTTAAATTAATACCAAATTAAGAGAGACTACTAACCTCAACTTTGGCTAGGAGTAGGAGGAAAAAGATGAGGGTAGCGGGACTTCATGTCGGCCTCGGCCTCCCATGTTGTACCCTCAACTAGGTGGTTTCTCCATAGGACTTTTACGGAGGAAACCTCTTTATTCCTCAACTTATTAACTTGACGATCTAAGATTTTGACCGGAACCTCTTCATAAGAAAGGTTCTCATTCACCCCTAAACCTTCTAGAGGGAGAATGGACACCGGGTCACCTATACACTTCTTTAACATAGAAATATGGAACGCCAGGTGAACCGGGGCCAATTCAATGGGCAATTTCAACTCATAAGCGACCTTTCCAACACGCTTCAAGATCTCATAAGGCCCAACATACCAGGGGCTAAGCTTTTCCTTCTTACCAAACCTTATCTCCCCTTTCATGGGTGAGATCTTCAAGTAGAACCAATCACCTACTTCAAATTAAATATCCCTCTTTCTATTATCGGCATAAGACTTTAGCCGACTATGAGCCATTTTCAACCTATCCCTTATAAGTCGAACTTTTTTCGTGGCCTCACAGACTACTTCGGGACCAAGAAGAGTAAATTCACCCACTTCACACCACCCAACCGGAGATCGACACCTTCTACCATAAAGTGCTTTAAAAGGTGCCATAACAATACTCGAGTGGTAGCTATTGTTGTAGGAAAATTCTATCAAAGGTAGGTGATCATCCCAATTACCTTTGAAGTCAATGACACACGCTCTCAACATGTCCTCTAGGGTTTGGATGGTGCGCTCCACTTGACCATCCGTTTGAGGGTGAAATGCGGTACTAAGTTTCACTTGAGTACCAAGCCCAATTTGGAAAGACTTCCAAAAATGGGAAGTAAATTGTGCACCTCTATCCGAAATAATCGACAATGGGGCCCCATGCAACTTCACAATCTCCCTAATGTACAACTTAGCATAATCGTCTGCCGAATAAGAAATCTTGATGGGAAGAAAATGGGCTGATTTAGACAATATATCCACAATGACCCAAATAGAGTCATGTTGCCTATGGGTTTGAGGCAAACTTACCACGAAATCCATATTGACCTCTTCCCACTTCCAAGTGGGGATACCAATATCTTGAGTTAGACCTCCCGGTCCTTGGTGCTCGTCTTTGACTTGTTGGCAATTTGAGAACCTAGCCACAAAATTTTCTATGTCTCTTTCATTCCCTTCCACCAATAAATCTCATGTAAGTCAAGATACATTTTGGTGGCTCCCGGATGGATGGAGTATCGAGACCCATGGGCCTCCTCTAAGATTGTCTCTCTTAGGCCATCCACATCCGGCACACATAACCTCTCTTGGTGCCTAAGAATCCCATCTTCTCCTTGAGAGAAGGTTTCTATTGCTTTGTTGAGAACTGACTCTTTTAGTTCCATCAAAATAGGGTCAAGATGTTGCTTAGACTTCACGTCAACAACAACCGATGACTTAGAATTATGATTGACCATGACACCTCCTTTTGGGGAATCTTCAAGTCGGACACCAAATCGGGCTAGCCTATGTACATCACGGGCTAACTCCCTTTTCTCTTCCTGTACATGTGACATACTACCCATAGATACACGACTCAAAGCATCCGCAACCATATTTGCTTTTTCGGGGTGGTAAAGGACACTCATATCATAATCTTTCAAGAGTTCCAACCACCTCCTTTGCCGGAGATTTAATTCTTTTTGGCTAAAAATATATGAAAGACTCTTGTGGTCGGTAAACACATCCACATGTACCCCATAGAGATAGTGTCTCCAAATCTTTAAAGCAAAGACTACGACCGCTAGCTCAAGGTCATGACCTGGATAATTCCTCTCATGCACCTTGAGTTGTCTCGAGGTATAAGCTATAACCTTACCATGCTGCATGAGGACACAACCCAAACCCACTAAGGAAGCATCACAATATACTACAAACCCTTCGGTGCCCTCCGGTAAGGTCAAAACCGGAATGGAGGTAAGCTTATCTTTCAACAATTGGAAGCTCTTTGCACAGGATTCCAACCATTCGAACTTGGACTTCTTTTAAGTTAAGGCCATTAATGGAGATGCAATAGATGAAAATCCCTCAACAAACCTCCGGTAGTAACCGGCCAAACCCAAAAAGCTTCGGATGTCAAAAGGACTCAAAGGTCTAGGCCAACTTTTGACCGCATCGATTTTCTTTGGATCAGCTTCTATACCCTAACTAGAAACAATGTGACCAAGGAAAGAAACCGATCTTAGCCAAAATTCGCACTTGCTAAACTTAGCATAGAGTTGGTGATCTTTGAGGACTTGCTATCTATCCTCAAATGATTCATGTGATCATCCTCACTTTTAGAGTATATCAAGATGTCATCAATAAAGACAAAAACAAATGAGTCTAGAAAATTTCTAAACACACGATTCATAAGGTCCATGAAAGCCGCCGGGGCATTTGTAAGACCAAAGGACATCACTAAGAACTCAAAATGTCCATATCTTGTTTGGAAGGCTGTTTTCGGAACGTCAACACCTCTCACCCTCAGTTGGTGATAACTCGACCTCAAATCAATTTTTGAAAAGTAACTCGCTCCTTGAAGTTGATCAAATAAGTCATCAATCCTAGGGAGTGGATACTTGTTCTTAATGGTCACCTTATTTAATTGTCGGTAATCAATATACATACGAATAGATCCATCCTTCTTCTTCACAAATAACACCGGTGCACCCCAAGGAGATATACTAGGAAGGATGAAACCCTTATCCAACAAATCTTTGAGTTGAGCTTTTAATTCCTTCAACTCC
>JAJOOH010000303.1:0-82934 GCA_029582605.1 Solanum gracilifrons | reverse complement strand
ATGCCCCCCCCCCCCCCCCCCCTCCCATCAATACACTTTAATTTTTTTGGAAACCCTTTTTTGTTTAAATCAATTGATTGTGTTCCTAAGACAGGTAGCTTGTTTCCTAAAAGAGAAAATGGCTCAAGGATTCCGACAAAATTTATTTTTTCGGTGATATTATCAAAAAATAAATTTGGGTCCGGAGAGAAGAAGAACATGAAAAAAAAAAAAATGAGTCAAGTCAAATGGATAGATTTGTAAAAGAATTTAGTATTCAAAATTGGAAATAAATTATTTGGTGTTTATACACATCCTTGTTAAGATTAAGGATAAATTTGTATCAAAGTATAATGAGAGAGGTATATTTGAAACCAATGTATAACGGAAAGGGTATATTTGAACTCAAAGTATAACGAAGGATATATTTAAAATAGTTTTAATAGTACAATGGTATATTTGACCTCTTGCCGATCTTTAAAAAAATCATTTTGAAAGGATTTAAATCTACAACAGTTTAATTAAAACAAGTACTTAAACTTAAACACTTTATATAATCTTTGATCTCGGGCGTATTTATATGACCATTTACTACGAATTACTCGCACGTGCCTTTTATTTCGAGGACATTCTTGATGATAATTGTTGTGTTTTGATTTAGTATTGCAGTGAATGCGCACCAACCTAAATGATTAGCATATGCAGGGGCTTCTAAAGGAATATGAGCTAAAAAGGAGGCGATATGAGCAAAAGGACATAAGCGCGAAGGAAAAAACACACCTGGAGCAGCCTTGGCGCGCCGCGCCAGGGCCTAAACTATTAAAGCCAAGTTCAGGCGCACTGAGGGTGCGTTGCCCCATCAGTCCTGGTGCTATAGCGGCACACTGCTCCAGGCCAATCCCAACTTTCCTGGCGAATTTTAGTTGATTTAGGATTTCTAATTTGATTAGAAGTAGAATTATTTTTTTCGTAAACTCTATAAATAGAACCCTAGGGATATTTTGTGGGAGAAAAGCTTATTTTTCATGGGCAAGAAAATCATATACAAATTTATCAATACTATTTAGGGTTCTTTTCTTTTTCTACTTTTCTTAGAGATTGGTAGCTCCACCCTTGTTCTGAGGTTGTAGCAACGATTAATTGTTGAACGTTGATTTTTTCGAATTAATGTTAGTTATTGCTTAAATTACTTTCTTATTCTTGTTTTAGTAGTTCATGCTTGTTCACCATAGAGATAAATATATTATCTATTCTTGAACTCGAGAGACGGAGAGGTAGATAGACCAAAGAATACAAAGAGCTCGATCTCTCTTGCACATCACTTCATGTTCAAGATTGACACCTGAACGAACACCGAGCTTGGTTTCAAAACATGATAAAATATAAATGCTCGATAATTGAGTTTTGTATATCCCCGCTCAATGATGTAGTTAGACAATCAATTGGAGTAGGCGATTAGAGGTCGAGAGATCATGATCATAAAATCAACCATGTAAATCAGTAATTTGATAACCATAGTTAGTTCATGCAAGAGATGTGATACATGATACCTTAAGCATGATGTAGCCCTGAAGTTGCTTCAATTATATTGTAAGTAACTTTATTATTTTATTTTTGCATTCTTAATAATCAAATATAAATTAAAATCCTTTTGCACGCTTGATTAATGAATTAGACTAGTATACTTTTGTAAAATAGTTAATCGACAAGTCCTTTGGGTTCGATAATCCTGCTCTTTTAGAGCCACTATATTACTTATGTGACTAGGTACACTTGCGTGTTCAATTAGGAAGCAACACTATATATGATCTTTTAGAAATAAAATTGGTTGAATCTTTCTAAAGAAACGTCAAAGAAATGTGAGAAAAATCTTTTTACAATTTTTACAAATTAGCCACCACTTTCTGTTTACTAATGAAAGCATTTTTATTTTTATTTATTTATTGCAAAAAAAAAATGAATAAAATGTCTAAAACAATTTTCACGTCATCTTGATATAAAAAGAAGAAAAAAATGAACAAATTGAGAACTTCATAAAATAAGATAACCTTGTTTGAATATTTTTAAAAAAAAATTAAAGACCCATTGAGTAAAATATTATTATAATAAAACAAGTACTATACATTGTAAGTTAGCCCATTAAGCCCAATACAGAGAAGAAATAAGAAACTAAAAACCCTAAAAGGAATAAAACAAAAGAACTAAAGGAAACGGCAAAGACACAAATGAAAAGAGGAAAGTGGAAATTGAAAAAAAAAAAAAACTTGAAATGTTTTCTTCTCTTTGAGATTTCTTCGAGTATATACAAAGATGTCGAGGTCTTGGATTCAAAAACTCCTACACCTTCAGTAGCTCAGTATCATGAAACTGAGAATGATCGTTTATATTCATCATCAATCAATATTCAACCCAGTTTCATCTAATATTGCTGAATTTGTGAGCTGATAAAGATTTTTGAGATGTAGATCTATTGAACTGAGTTGTCAATTTGAATTGGCATGCATCTTTTCAACATCAGGTAAGATTAGTTATCCCTAACCTAAATTTAAGTTCAGGTGGGTTGAATCCCATCAAGGAATTAATACCACCACCCTCCATTAAACCTAAGCAAAGTTCACTGACTTATTGATTTTTGCGAGGCAGATTGTGGAGTTTGTCAGAGTTATTGCTAAACCGTCCTTCCGCTCTATCATTTGTCTCCAGATATAGGTATGTCGAAACAATAACACTTTTCTTTTCTTACTTCGTTCTTGGAATGAACTTGTATCGTTAACCCCATTAACGGAAGATAATCTTGAAATCAGTATCAATACCTTACAAAGGGATACTAAAAATAGTTTTTTTATGAAAAAACATGAATCTACTTGTAGCTTCTTAGTCTTCGTTTTATACCACATGATAAACCTCAAAAATCTCATCGGGTGTATGATATATTAACCAATGAAAATTACTTAAGACTACAGAAAGTAATGTAGTAGACAGTTTTAATCTATGTTGCTGTAACATTCACCATGAACATTGTAAATTGTACCAGAAACTTTTAGTAACCTGTAACATTGTCCTGTCTAACTCTCATAGTTGGAGTGTTTTTCTTATCAAAATCGATTACTCTCTTGCATGTGCTTGAAACCACTTGGAAAATAAGTGGAACCTCAAGTGCCTATGTTTGAATACTTAGATCATTGGATGAATTCTCAAACAACAACTTTAATAGATTAAACTACATCAATATGTTATGGGACTAAGATTACAAGAAAAGGTAGTTAGGATGTGGTCGCTATGTTGTTGAGCACCTGGGTGGCTCTTATGCCGCCCAGTGAGCATGATGGAGTTATACCTGGGAATAAATGAAATCCTTGAGCTAGAACCTGCATCATCTAGTGATGAAAAGGTGGGTCCATGCTTTGTAGGTTTTGAAAAACAAGATGAAAGGGTTGGGTCTCCATCGGAGAGAGGATCTGTTGAACTACAATCATTACTTCTTGATTCTCTAGGAGTACATTGAATATCAAGGAGTAACCTCACAGACTCATTTCTAACAAGGATGTTAGAGCAGTGGAGGGGATTAGTGGGGTAAACACGTAAATGGTAGTTTCCTATATTGTTTGGGTGTTTACTAAGTAGAGAGGGAAGTGATAGTTTTGATTCATCGTGCGAGATTGAATTTGTTAAGTAGTGCTTAGGGGGATTAATTTTCATATCTTTTGTTGAATGAGCAGTGGAAGTGTGGGTTTTATAGGAAGTTGGACTCTCACTCATTATTTAGCACATCTTGAATCAATTCATCTTATCCCAATTAAAATCTGATTGAGTAAATGAATAGTTCATTTAATACCCATTTTGATTCGCCCATTTAATACCCTATACTTCAATTATTGAAATCTCAACAAATTATATTTGAACCCATAATTTTAATAATACTTAAATTTAATGATAATAATAAATATATAAACACATTAAATTTTGAAATGGCTTCTACTTTCGATCAAATTTGTACTCTACATCTCATAAATATAACCTTAGCTTGGAGTACTTGTTCAAATAGCTGGAGTGTGTAATACCGATTTAAAAATAAAAAGGTGTAGATCCATAGGACATAGACCCTCGAATTTAGAACGTAAGCCCCAGGTGTAAAGACGTAAGTCTCCAACATAAAAGCGTACACCCGTGATTAAATTAGTTTTTTATTACTTTAAAATATTTTTGTTGTAAATCATATATTTAATATTGTTTTAATGATACTTGCGCTTTATACTACCATATTTTCATTTTGCAACGACTTTTCCTAAATATAGTTCTAGCAAAGTGTGTTACACATTTATCCCAAAATTCTTCATATAGATTGTGTATTGCAAACGACATAATTTATCCATGTTGGGATATGAAAGTATGTCATTATAGGGAACGGGTATTTCAGTGGTTGGTGGAGCATCCATGACATCCATAAGTGATTGTTGTAAGTCTCCATCGTCATTCTCACACCCTCCGGGACTAATTGGGCCAGAAATGTTGGGTTTTTAACTACAATCGTTACTTCTTCATTCTCCATGAGTACATTGAAGATCAAGGGGTGACCTTGCATAATCATTTACAACCAGAATGTTAGAGTTGTGGTGGGGATTGGAGGGGCAGATGCATAAAATGTAATTGCCCCTACAATTCGGGTGTTTCCTATGTACATATATAGGGAAGAGATAGTGTTGATTTATCCTGCAAGATTGAACTACTGTTTTCAATAGCATTTTCTAAGGGAGTCTCGGGGCGGAGCGTAGAAAAAAATCTCTGGAGAAAATAAAGGGTGTATATCCATTGGACATATGCTCTAGAATTTGGAACATAAGCACGACGGATAAAAATCTAAGTGTCCAACATGAAAGCATAGACCTGTATATAAAATAATCTTTTATTACTTGCAAAATATTTTTTTAAATCACATTCTTATTATACGTGTAATGATATTTATACTTTATATAATAATATTTTCATATTGTAATGACTTTTCTTAAAACTAGTTCTAGGAATGTGCGTTGCACGGGTATCCCAAAATATTCCATATAGATTTGATATTGAGAATGACAAATATTATCCATGTTGGGATATGAAAGAATGGCATGATAGGAAACATGGAGCATGCACGACATCCATAAGTGATTGTTGTAAGTCTCCATCGCCATTCTCATGCCCTTCGAGACTGCCTAGTCCATGAATGTTGGGTTTTGAACTACAGTCATTACTTCTTGATTTCAAATTAGGATGTCAGAGTTGTGGAGGGGATCAAAGGGTAAGTTGCTCGAATGGTAGTTGCCCCTACAATTTGGGTGTTTACTAGTTAGAGAGGGAAGGGTTATTTCTGGTTCATCGTGCAAGATTGGATTTGTGAACTAGTGCTTTAGGGGAGTGATTTGCTTCTCCTTTATTGAGAGTGCAGTGGAAGTTTGGGTATAATAGGAAGTTGCGCTATGACTAATTATTTAGCACTTCTTGAATCAAAATATATTTTCCAAAGTTACATCTAAGTGATTTAATGGCTAATTCATTTATTAACTTCACCTATTTTGGTTCCACCCGTTTAATACCCTATATAACAACTATTGAAATCTCAACAAATTAAACGGGAAAATCTAAATAGGTCAAGTTAATAAATGAATTAGTAAATCACTCAGATGTTACTTGGGATAAGATGATTTGATCAAGATAAGTTAAATAAAGAGTCATAGCCCAACTTTCCATAATACCCAGACTTCCAGTGCATTCTCAACAAAGTTGAAGCAAATCACTCCCCTTAAGCACTAGTTCACAAACCCAATCTTGCACGATGAACCACAAATATCCCTTCCCTCTACCTAGTAAGTGTCTAAATTGTAGGGGAAACTACTATTTACGCATCTATCCCTCTAATCCCCACCTCAATTGTGACATCCTGGTTGGAAATTAGTCTGCAAGTTTACTCCTTGATCTTCAATGTACTCATGGAGAATGAAGAGGTAATGACTATGGTTCAAAACAAATATTCATGGCCCAGGTATTCTCGAAGGGTATGAGAATAGCGATGGAGACTTACAATAGTCACTTATAGATGTTGTTCATACTCCACCACCAACAGAACTACTTGTTCCCTATCATGCCATTCTTTAATATGCCAACATGGATAAAATATGTCATTTGCAATACAAAATCTATATGAGGTATTGTTGGATAAATGTGGAACGCACATTCCTCAAGCTAGTTTTAGGAACCATAAAGTATAATTGTCATTTAACCAATAATAAAAACGTGATTTAAAGCAAAAGTAATTTTAAAGTAATAAAAAATTAATTTCACGCATGGGTTTACACGTTTATGCCGGAGATTTACATTTTTATGCCTGAGGCTTATGCTCCAAATTCTAGGGCGTATGTCCAATGGATCTACATCTTCTATTTGTTTACCAAATCATTTTTCATACGCTCCGCCTTGAGATTCGCCCAAAAATGCCATTGAAAGCACTACTCAAAAGTAGTATTGTCTAAATAAATTTAACTTTACGAGGTTGAAGCTTTATAATGTGAATGCCAACTAACAAATATCATGAAGAGAAGGTGACCTGGATTGTTGTCTTATGTTAAGGAAATTTTATAGAGATTACAAAAATCAACTATCTGAATAAGAACTCAAAAATTATTTTTATGAGATACAAAATTCAAATTTGACTGAAAGTAGAAGTCATTCAAATTTTAGTGTTTAGATCTTTATTATTCACATTATACTTAAGTATTATTAAAATTAAGGGTTCAAATATAATTTGTTGAGATTTTAATAGTTGTTGCATGGGGTATTAAATGGGATATTCAAAATGTGTCAAGTTAATATATGAATTAGTCATTAAATCACTTAGATTTTACTTGGGATAGAAGATCAAATTCAAGATGTGCAACAAAGGATAAACAAATCACTGCCCCTAAGTAATAGTTCACAAATCCAATTTTGCACGATGAACTGAAAATATCCTTACCTTCTCTACCTAGTAAACATCCAAATTGTAGGGGCAACTACCATTTACGCATCATCCCCTTTGATCCCCACCACAACTTTGAGAATCAAGAAGTAATGATTTTAGTTCAAAACCCAACATTCATGGCCCAGGTAGTCTGGAATGGTATGAGAATGGCAATGGAGACTTACAACAGTCATTTATGAATGTCTTGCATGCTCCACCCACCACTAAACTACCCATTCCCTATCATGCCATTCTTCCATATATCATCATAAATAAAATATGTCATTTGCAATACAAAATCTATGTGAAGTATTTTGGGATAAACGTTCAACGCACGTTTCCAGAACTAGTTTTAGGAAAAGTCATTAAAATAGAAATATGATAGTATAAAGTATAAATATCATTACACCAAAAATAAAAAACGTGATTTATTATTCCTCCCCTTCTAGATTGTCCTCCCTTGTAATTATGGTGAAGCATTGTGTTTCCACCAGGATATTATTAGTTGCTATAGGTGTATCTCATTCATGTTTATATCTGCAGAAATAACAAATTACCTCCAAAGTCTATTGGCTATAGAGGCTATTAGAAAACTGTGTGACATTATTTCCTCCTCCCTTATTGGACAACACCAACATCTTGACACTGTGAATTTTTCATCCCTTTTAGATTATTATCAATAGGTATTCTCCTTTTCTACGCCATCTATAAGAAAAAAATATTATTGTTACTTAGGAGCTTATTTGAAGTTTTGATGATTTAACAAACTTTCGGATCAAAACAAGGGACCTGGTCGAGAAAAGATTGTGTATGTGAAGTGGATAAAAAATAGCTGTCTAATAGCTGCCACAACTACCAACTCTACTGTGACTGGGGCATGTCTATTCACATCAGCTCAACCAATGGCTTGGTCCCAAGAGTTTATGTCCATTTTATAATAGTCTCTTCTCCCTAGACAAAACTCATGGTTTGGCAAACAAAGTTTTGAATTCTGAAAATTCATAAGCTCAAAAAGAAAACACCATCTTCAAGGAAGTACATTGCTTATGCTCAATAAGGGACCTGATGGAGTGTTGAGACGTCTTTGTTGTATTTTGAGTTTTGCGTCTAGTGTCTTTATAATGTAAATGTGCTTCTAAGTGATAAAGGATAGTAGATCGGTTTCTTATATAAGTCTTTAGGTTGAGTCAAATTAACTAGAGCTAGTTAGTCGAATCATCTATGTTTTAGTCATGCCTCTTTACATCAGTGTTTTGATATTCTCTTGGGTAGAGTAACCTAGGACTGTCAACTAGAGGTAGGTGATTTGTGGGTGCAATAGAGTTGCTGCTTGTTTATGCTCCTATCTTTGATATTTGAGTTGGTGGCTAGAGTTATCCTTATTGGGTTCTTGAAGTCTAGATATACTTGAGTTAGTTGGTTTAGTGGAAAATAGAGTTATTTCTTAGTTTCGTTTGTAGTAGAGTTGCTACAGTAAGGGGAAAGGCATTAAGATTATTTCCTCGGTTACAAGAAGTTGTAATATGAAGCTTTGCTTTGCTTTGTTTTGAGTGAAATAGATTTTGGGTTGAAATCTTGTGAGTACCGGTCCTGGTTTTCACCACACTTGAGTAATTGAGTTTCCACATAAATTCCTTATGCCTGATTTACTTTGAGTTATTTATTTTCCCCGCTATTATTCTGTCGAGGGACCTGGTCCAATGATCACTAGTGGATGCATTCATTCTAACAATTTGTAGCAGAGCTCGGGCTCTCTGTATGGTTAACACCACGAAAGGGAGATTCTTCTGAGGAATGATAGCTCCACTAAACCTGCAAGAAGGTCAGTCTCCAACGAGGCACCTCCTTTTGATGGTTGCTTTTATAGATGGTGGAATATTCACATGTATGACTATTTGATAGCTGAGGATAGTGAGCTATGGGATGTTGTTTGTGAAGGTCCATGTCTGCCAACTATAAAGGTAAATTATGGGGATGTAATAATGGTAGTTCCCAAAACTTGACAACAATATAATGAATCCGATAAAAGGAAAGTTGAGAAATATCACAAAGCTGGGAAGCTGTTAATTTTTGGCATTGGAGATAGTGAATATGATCATATTTTGTTATAAATCAGCCAAGGAAATCTGGGATATTTTGAGAATAGTGTATGAAGGAACTCAACAAAGAAAGAAATCTAAGTTCGATCTCCTCTGTACCCAGTTTGAAAGCTTCACCATAAAGAAGGCGAATTTATTCATGAAATGCGTACTAGATTCTCCACCATTACAAAGCAGCTTCAGTTTCTGGGAGAACCTAGTAGTGTATGCAAACAGGTCACTAAGATATTAGAGGTTCTTCCCATCTCTTTGATTGATGAAGTTGATATTGTCTATGAGACAAGGGATCGTAAAGTACTCATGTTGGATGCCTTATTTGAACTTCTTTAAGTTCATGAGTTACAAATGAGAAATGACGGTCTTATTCACATAGGTAAGGACAAAAGGTGGCATATGATTATTGATAGGCAAGAGGAAGTGCATCGGCTGAATTTAAAGAAATGAGAACTCTACACCTCTAGGAATTTACTCAAGCAACTCCGATGAATCTAAATGACCTGGAAATGTCTATATGACTAAGGATTTAAAAGAAGATGTCATAAAAGGGGGGGACCTGGTTGCTGATAAGTCAAGTAGAAGAATAGTTGCTAATCAGAATGATGAAGAGTCCCCCGCGATATAGGAAGTTACCACAAGTGATTTAGATGAGTCTGAATAGCATGAGGTTACCTCCATGTTGGTGGTAAAAGTTGAAGAAGAAACTTTTTGTTGGAATGTATGCGTCCACCAGTAGGTCAAACGTTCATATAATAATACAGTAAAGAAGTAAATCAGTCAATCATTGGGAACAAGGAGTTTTACGTGGAAACCTCCTTGCTCAAGGGAGTAAAACCACAACCGGTCACACATTATTTTCAACTGCTTTCACTAATTACAAGAGAAAGTGAATACACACTCCAAGTACAACAATGAGACTAAACTCTTAATCTCACTCTATGTAATAACCTCTATTGCCTACTGAGCCAAATCAATACATAGATTTACCACTATATTAACTAACTCTTAATTAATATAGACTTCAAATATAAGACACACAATTAAATCAACTGTGTTCTTACAACCAATACACACAAAGTTCTTGAAACGTTTCTTTATGATTGTGAAACGAATCCTACAATATAAGCACAATACAAGTATTCAACAACAACAACCCTTCGAGATTGTCCTTCTTCACTGTATCAGGTCCCTTTCCGTATGTGTTCTTTTGATGCTTGAGTTCTCGAAAAGACTTTTTTTTTTTGAATGAACAGTTTGTAGTTGTTTGTTTTTATTGAATATATCAATCACCTACAAGAGTCATTGACCATTGAACAAACAACCTCGTCCATTCCTATTGGTGAAGTACACTGACCTTTCCACCAACTATCTAACAAGACATCTTTAAAGTTGTACAACACTTTGAACTTGAACGAGAACACTCTGTAAGACACCAGGTCTGCACATTTGTGAGGATCATCAAAACACCTGTAATACAACATTTTCCCCTATTTTGATGATGACAAACAAATATCCTCACACTGAGTTTATTCATTCAATATTTTAATTAGCATTCATTCCCCTATCACCCATTCCTCTATCACCATGCCTCTTGTTGCTGAAACCATATCAAACATAATGACGAATTCCTCCTTTCGACATTTGAAAAGGTGGACATTAAACATACACAAGTGTTTCTTGATGTGTGGCTAAAAACTCCCATTCTTGGGGTGTGATTTAGCAAATATGTGTTGATATTATTGTTGGGTCTTGTTTGCTAATAGGTTAAATGTATTTTAATGGTGATTTCAGCTAGTGGTTGTGGTTTAATTTAATGGGTTTGTAGTTGCAAATACAAAACCACCCATGTGTTTTCGGCTTGCTGAGAGAGAGGTCGCGAAACCAATACCGCTAGACTGATGGCCTAAGGAGTGGGTCGACATGAGGTTCATCTCGAGAGGGTGAGCCCTAGTCCCATATCCTAACAGTTAGGTCGAGAGAGTGACTGGGGTAAGGCATAGATTGGTCTTCATGCGGCAAGTGGGTGTTCGAAAGGAACCCATGTGAAATGGCGTAAGTTTCTCGTGAGAGAATTTATTCCCATGTATACCTTAGACTAGTCACTATTATCATGAAAATTTCCTATTGAAAGCATGTACCCAACGATTTATATCAATATATATTGCGGTCACACCCCAAGTACTTCTCCCCAAACTTGAATTTGCTCTTTATTTTTGTTGTTTTAGCTATACTTGTGACAAACCCCCATTGATATTTGACACTTTGGTGTCACCCACTTTAATTTTCTATGCATTCACTTGTGAAAATCTTTAGCTACGATTAGCTTTAGCACATTTGCGCTTAACCACTAATTTTCACGCCTACTCCCTTGAGGCTCGATCCCAACCCTTTGTTGGGTTATTATATTATTGCACGATTGTAGACACTTGCATCGAAAGTTGTGCCATTGATTACGCAAATATCAAAATAGTGCCACTGTCGAGGAGTGGTGTTACGTGAATGCTTTTGGTTGAAGTCAAATTCTGCTTTCAATAATCATAGATTTCTAACCTTATTTTTAGTTTTGTTTTTCTTTAAGTTTGTTGGTGTAGGTCGGTTCCCTGAGCATGGCTAAGGGAAATGGTCGCAACTCGGCTGAGATGAAGCAAGAAGTCGCGAGAGACTTCACATTACCCGCACTGGTAACTCAACTGCACGAGTTGGCCACCAAAATAACAGAGGTGGAAAACCAGTGCAAGAGTCAAGGGAGGTACATACCTCCGCACTAGAGGAAGCAGTCTAGAGGCAGGGAGAACAACCGTGTCAACGACACACTTCAAATCATTCTCCAAATAATCACCGATCAAGATCAAATATTGGAAGAAATGAAGGAGAGTATTGAAGTGTTGAATCAAATGGTTGGCTCTCATTCTAGATCGATCCAGCTAATCAGGACACTCCTGAATTATGTGGTGCCTCCTCTTCACTCAAACGAACTATTGGGGCTACCTAGTAGCACTAGGGCCAACCCAGCCAATGGGGAGTGAGTAAGGACTCGCGTCAAGCCACGACATTAAATAAGGCGCTACTTGGGAGGCAAACCATGGTTTTAATTGCTTAAATTTGCTTTAATAAATAATAGTGTGTTAGTGGTGTAGGTTTGAATGAGGAAAGTGGTGAAAAATATAAATTGGCGAGAGAATGGTCAGTCGGCGGACCGCCGAACAGGTTGGCATGCCTGACCTGACCCGCCGTTTGGCTCAACTCAACTTTAAATTAGAGCCTGTAAAACTCGGCGACCTTGTAAAGAAATTTGGCGCATCGCCGACCTGGTCGGCGATCTCGACTAAGACCGCCATCTTGATCCCAACAAATTGAAAAATCTTTAACAATCGGTGGGACAAGGGACCACTCGGTGACTTATCGAGTGGATCGGCGATTGCAACTAACGTCGTCGAATGTGCATGAACTGGATGGGATATAATGGCCCAAAGATTCAAAACTTCAACTTCTTCACTTCCCCTCGCTCACAAATTTCCTAAACTCGCACTAAGGTAGTAGCTTCTTCAATTTCGCATTACTCTAGCATTTTAGTTGGGGACTTGTACTCGGAATTGGAATACTTTGCCACCTAGCTTTTCAAATCGAATTTAATTAACATTGAAGGTTAGTTTCCTTTTTCCACTTTTACATTTGAAAGTTTTGTACTCATTTACAATGATTGTCTCTTAGTGATGTGTGATGGGCCTCTCTAATATGATTAAAATGATTACATGCCTCTTTTAATTCGAAATTCTTGCCTGTGTTGTCTGATTGTTGAATGCTCGTAATCTTAGTGCTTTTTAATGAGTTGGGTCATGATTGCATGTTGTTTTGATTGTTTGGGTAAAGTCTGAGTAACCCATGTTTGTGTTAAATGTAGAAAATTTGCTCAATGATAGAGAGGGTGACACCGTTCTTAAGAGCAAATATCATCAAATGGCCAAGTGCGGCAAATCCGGGAGAAATCTGAGTATTCCGGGGTGATGGGTAGTATGGATCTTGTTCGAATTTTGTTAGTGCATGCTTTGATTTTGCTTTCAGGGTTTATGGGATTGAATTCGAGAAGATGGATTGAAAATGGGCACATTGGACCATTTGGCGAGCTGGTTCGAGCTCATCGAATCGTTCGGCGATTCGCCCAATGTCTCCATCTTGCCCTTAGTATCAGGTCAAATTGGATGAGACTATAAATTTTGGTGAGAAACCATGGGTCCCTGAACGCACTCGGCGACTCGCCGAAATTACTCTTGATCTCCCTCCGTATGCTACCCCTGAGACCCTATGCACTGTAACTTTCGGCGGACAAACCCTTGCTCGCCGAAAGAAGTTGGCGATTCACCGAAAGGACTCTCTAATTGCCGACTTACCTTAATTGTTTAGCCAATCCATCGGTGCGCCCGATTTAGTTCGCCGAATTGGTCCGGCGACTCGTCGACTTGATCGGCGAGTCTATCTGCAGAGAAAGTCACTGTGCCTGAATTTAAGTTGTTTTCTTATTCTTTCTCGATCTTTTTCAGATATGGTACGCACCAATTTAATCAAGCAACCACAAAAAAAGGCTAAAGGCATTACGATTAACGAAGGAAGATCATGCCCTCCAAAAAGAAAAAGGGATGACCTCCAACTGGGAGATAAAGGCAAACGAAAAAAGAACATAGCTAGGAAGGGCACAAATATTGACTAACTTTTTCTTAGCCGGAGGATGAGCAACGTTCGATGAATCGAAGGAATGAACTCATGGCTAGAACTCAGCCCACATCTACCGAAACCCGTTCAACTGCCACTCCCCCGATTACTGAATCAGTGCCAACTCCAGCACCACCTCCAGTGGCTCCTGTACTCCCTGTAGCTCCACCTCCACCCTGGTTGTTAAACAGATTAAAAGGCGATGGTTTACGAACCATTATAGTAGAAAAGTTACTATTTGTAGAGGGCTTGGAAGGCAAGCACACTAAGTTGCTTGACACACTTAGATATCATGAATTAGAGTAGTTCACTAGGCCACGGGGCCCCTACATTCCTTCCTAGGTCTGGGAATTCTACTTAGCCTATGGAGAGTTGGTCTAGAAAAATAAGAAGAAGGCTAGTGAGTTCCAACCGGTGAAGTCGGTTACGGTTAGAGGTAATGAGGTGGAGTTTCACATCGATCATATTAATGTTGTATTAGGTCGACCGCTGCACTCAGTATTGCCCTACCAGGGTTTGCCTATTGTTCCATCCCTGGATGATTTGAATGGTTGGTTCGCTCCGATGATCTCTAACACCACCCCGAGGTGGATGGAGGCAGAAGCTCTGATTGAGAAGAGGGATATGAACATTGCCTCCCAGTACTGGTTTTGCTTCATCATCAACACTATCATGTCATCCCATAATAAGTGCATCCTAAGTCATCTTGCCTTGGTTCTATCATCGTTAAGAGGCGGACCGACTTGGGACTGCTGGTTTCACAGTAGATGGCTATGAGAGCCAAACAGACGTAGATGTATCTACGTTTTTCTACTATGATCATTAAGTTATGCCGGCGTGTCGGAGTACCCCGGGATCCTGCTAGCGATATAGAGGTCACCCCATCTTTTTCCACTAATATTCGGCGTATAAAGGTCGAGTTCACACAAGAAGAGGTTGACAGACGGAGAACAACTCCAACAGATACTTCTCCAGAAGTCAAATTTGACTCATTACCAGCAGAGGCACCATCGTCTACTCCGGCTTCGGAGCCTTCAAGTATACCCGCCCCTTCTTCTCCTTCACAGACTCCAGGTACATCCTTTTCCTCCCAGCCCACTAGGATCACTCATGCCATGATCCTGAATATGAGGCAGCTAGCCTATTAAGCGGATGTGAGGGCGACACGATTGGAGAGATCCATCCCAGGGTTGATTGACAGTGCGATCTTGACTGCATTGGGCTCCCTTAGGACCACTGTTGATCATCTGACTGCCAGAGTCACTGCTTATGAGAGCAGACAGGTGGAGGCACCCAAGGTTTCACCATTGAAAGCCAAAATAACAAATTTAAAGATGGACGTAGCCTATTTGAAGGCTACCGACTTCACTACACTGATGCAGGGAGCAGATGACAAGGATGCTCCTGAGACATCAGGGATTCCTCCAGCTACTACTGGAGATGTGCAGAGGGATAATGCAGGACATGCAGAGTTGGAGATAAAGACCGATGAGGAGCAGATAGCATTGCACAATGATCTAGTGAGCGAGAGACAAAAGGACATTATATTGAGAGACTTGCCGAATCTTGTGGAGATGGTTGTGCGGTCGGCAACTTAGATAGTGCCGGATGAGATGTCCATAGCTTTTCCTAGCAGATCTGGCATTGTTAGTTCGTCTGAGGCTACTTCGGGTACTGAGACCCGTGACAAGATAGATGCACCAGGCACTGATGCCCAAATTTAGACCCCGACAGATAGAGATACTACATAGACAAGACTTCTTTTTACTTCTCTCTCTGTCTTATTTATTTCTACTTTTAGACACTTTTATTTGCATTTGAGGACAAACATATTTTAATTGTGGTGGGGTGAGGCCCACACCTTTTGTGTTGATAGTTGTGTTTTCTATTTATAATTGGGTTGTTCTGTTTAAAATTGTGTTTTATCTGCTTTATGTGTGGATGTTTGAGCTTATGGCTCCCTTTTGTTTTAAATTACAAAAACGATTTTGACCTTTCCAAATTTCTTTGAACTTTTTGCATATATTCGCACACTTTTTATGCTCTTGAATGTGGTTGTTCTTTGGAAAATTTAAGTCTAGGTTCTGATCAATATCAATGACTTGAATAGTGCTCTCAATCGAACAAACATGAATGTGCGGCTACGACGAGGCCAAATGAAGTTGCATAGACCAATATGTGAATCTTTGCATCTCGTTGTGATTAGTCATTTATCAAATTTATTCTTTTGTAATGGCCGTGCACACTAGCGAAAGTGTGTGGTCTTGTTTGACTTAAGTGTTGATGCCTTGTGTGATGAGCTTACTTTGAACCTTACATGAATAAACCTAGAATTTGCCTTGTTAGTCTGATTGATTTAGTAAAGTTTGCTCTTGAAATGATCTTGGGCAACTTTTGAGGAATGTGAGCCAAATATGACATATACCTCTTTATGGCCTACCCGTGAGCATGTGAAACTCTTTTGAACACCCTTTGAGCCGTACCTTTCTTTGGAAGAACCTTGATGAACCCTAGACCTTACTTGATCCACTACCTATAATCCTCTTGATTTGTGGTTTAGTGAATAGCCAACTTAGGTCAAAAGCCTAAGTTGGGGGTGTGGTAAAAAGGAAAAGGAGAAGTCAAGAAGTGCAAGAAAAGTTTCCCTTAACCCATGGTATTGCGGAACAATGGAAACCCTCCTTAAAAAAAGTTGTGGAATAAAAGTAAAAAATAAATTAGGTTTCCAAGCAATCCTTGGAGGTGAATAAAAAGATGGCTTAGAAGCACTAGAAAAAGAATTGATAAAGAAAAAGAAGGGAATGCCTTGAGAATACCACATCTCATGAGGAAACCGTCACTGAGCCTAAACGACCATACATTTTCACTCAGCCTCATTACAAGCCTTAAAAAGACCATTTTGATCTTGAGTGAACCGAACCGAAGATCGATTGGAAAATAAAGGTAAGCCAACGGGTGAAAACATGCATTGTGTTCCTCTTTTTGAGTGTGAGCGTTGCATCTGATTCCTAATCTTGAATTGATTAACCTCCGTGTGTGAATATGGAATCATTCTTTATGTGAGCGCATTTAGATACTTTTTGTTGAGCTTGAACTTGCACAAGTAGCAAGTATTGCGAGCATGAGAATCTTTGGTAATGGTGTGTCACAACTTGAATCTTTGAGTACACAATTGGTCTTTGCATGAGTAATTTGAGTCTTGTTGTGTATGTTGATGATTTAGTCTTGTGTAGCACTATTTGAGACATCCTATTTGAACTGCTAAACTTGAGTTTTACTTGAGGACAAGGAAAAGTTTAAGTTGGGGTTGTTGATTAGTCCACAAATTGGACTTATTTAGGGGTTTATTTGAATAGAAATTGTCTCCTCAAATGCTTATTTAATCTAAATATCTGATGAAAACACTTAAGTTTCAGGTATTTGATGTTTTAGTGAAAGCATGGACACTTAGGCGCAAAAAATAACAAAAAGGCTGAAAAGAACGAAGAAGCTAAAGCCTGAGCATCACTAAGCATACTTGGCAATTCGCCAAAGGAACACACTCCGCCCTTTGTTCCAGTGCACGAAGCCCTGATGGAGAAGGATAAAAAAGGTGATGAAAGGAGCAGTTGACATTTCGCCGATCAGTTCCGTGAAGAAGAAGTATACCGCTCAAAGATCCAGAACGCACAGATGCTGAAGGCAAAGCACAAACAACAATGAACTAGAAGAATGGCAAATCGCCGAGTCATTCGGTGTTCGCGACTAACCTCGCCGAGCGATCCGCCAACACTATTTTCTGAAGTATATAAATAGTATACTCTTTATTAATTTTAAGTGTGGAACAGGAGAGAAAAGGAACATATTTGTTAATTTTACCTTAGAAGATTAGTTTTCATAATTTTTTCTCTCAAGTTTGGAGAGGGTTTTTTTTGGAGACTTGAAGAAAGAAGTCCCTTTTCCCCAAATCGGAAGTGGGTCTTCTCCATTCTTCTTCCTTTACTTATATAAAGGTTTAATCTCTTATACCCATTTGATTTTGTTATCATTTTAGGTGTAATTGCTTATTTCTTGATGTGTGGCTAAAAACCCCCATTCTTGGGGTGTGATTTAGCAAATATGTATTGATATTATTGTTGAGTCTTGTTTACTGATAGGTTAAATGTATTTTAATGGTGATTTAACCTAGTGGTTGTGGTTTAATTTAATGGGTTTGTAGTTGCAAATACAAAACCACCCATGTGTTTTCGGCTTGCTCGAGAGAGAGGTTATGAAACCAAGACAACTAGACTTATGGCTTAAGGAGTGGGTCGACATAAGGTTCAGCCCGATAGGGTGAGCCCTATTCCTATATCCTAACACTCAGCTCGAAAGAGTGAGTGGGGTAAGGCATAGGCTAGTCTTCATGCAGCAAGTGGGTGTTTAAAAGGAACTCATTTAAAATGGCGTAAGTTGCTCGAGAGAGAATTTATACCCATGTATAGCTTAGCATAGTCACTATTATCTTGAAAATTTCCTATCGAAAGCATGTACCCAATGATTTATATCAATATATATTGCGGTCACACCACAAGAACTTCTCCTTAAACTTGAATTTTCTCTTTATTTTTGTTGTTTTAGCTATACTTGTGACAAACCCCCATTGATATTTTACACTTTGGTGTCACCCCCTTTAATTTGCTATGGATTCACTCGTGAAAATCTTTAGCTATGATTAGCTTTAGCACATTTGCGCTTAACCACTAATTTTCACGCCCACTCCCTTGGGACTCGACCCCAACCATTGGTTGGGTTATTATACTATTGCACAATCGTAGATAGTTGCATCGGATGTTGTGTCATTGATTACGCAAACATCACTTACCATTTCAAAATGACACACCATCACCTTGGTGTGCTTCAAGAGAGAAAAAGTGATGAGTTTCTCCAGTCATATGCTTTGAGCAACCACTGTCCATGAACCGACATTGACTGCTTACTCTCTTCTACAGAAAAGAATCATTTGTTAGATTATGTAACCCACTTAAGATGGAGTTCCATAAAAATATCAAGAGGTATGATGAGAAACCTTCCCGTCCAAGGAGGTAGAGTGTTGTTACTGAAACGATACTTAGGACCATGTTCTTTCCTTTTCTCAGATTTAAAGAAACCTGCATGATTTTCTTTGGTTTTTTTCAGGGATTCATAATTTCTTTTCAGGTGACCATTTTTTCCACAGTGACTACATAACAAGTTATCAGATAAAAACTCATACTTTCTATGAGGGTTATAGGGAAACACTATCTTTCAAAATCCTAAACCCTTGCCACTGTTAAATTTCTGGTTAGTTATGTTTGAATGAATCTTTCAATAATCAGTCCATTTCAAAGATTTGTTTAACTCCTATTTAATCTTACTTAGATCCCTTTGCAGCTAAGAGTTTCTTTCAAGAGCAGCAACTAGTTTTGATTTGGAAATTTTTAAATTTTCCTCTAGATCCTGCTCAAAACGGCTAAGCTTCATTTTTCCATTTTCAAAGATATCAGTGTCTTTCTTATGATGCAGACCTTGAGTCTCCAAAGCAATCAGTCTATCATTCATTTAGACATCTGAGAAACAAGGGCTACCTTTTAATCTTAAGAGAATTCCAGGTTTTCACTAAAGACATCTTTTTGTTTTGTTAGTTCATGTCGATTAACACACAATAGCGAGTTTTCTTAACCTTTTAATGGAGAAAGTGTCTATGTCACTTTTAAGATCAAGAATTGTGACCTCGTCCATTTAGTCTTCATCATTAGTCTTTGCCATTAGTGAGAAAATCGAGTTGAAGATATCCTTGTCATCTTTAATCGCTATCATAGAGGCGTCCTCAGGATGTTCTAATTCCTCAAATCACTAGAGGCATTTCCCCATACATCAAAAGCCTTCTTCACCACTTGATTAGCATTTTCCTTTCGTCTAGCATGGTCAGGGACATGGTCCCTATGCTTTCTTTGTCTCCTCTAGAATAACCTTAAAACTCATGCTTGTGACTCGGAAAATCTCTCATAAAATGCCTTGGCTTACTACACTTGTGACAAAGGTCATTTGCATTTGTTTTTCTGTTGCAGTTTCCATTTATCTGAAAACCTCCATCTTTTTTACTATTATTTGAAAACTTTTGGTCAAATAAGCCATCTCCTCCTCATCTTCAGAGGTATCATTTGGTGATGCCTTCAGCGCCACTGATTTTTCTCTCTTTCCCTCCCTTTTGGATGAATCTTATAGTTTGTTCAACTTATAGGTTTGCAAGTTTCTGATCAGCTCATCCATTGTGAGGGTCTTAAGATCTCTGGCCTCAGTAATGGCATTCAGTTTGCTTTCCCAGGATTTGGGAAGTACTCGAAGTATTTTTTGAACTTGTTTACTTGGGTGAATGGGCTCACTAAGACATTGAAGTTTATTAGTGATGGAGGTGAATCTCGAATGCATTTCATGAATAGTTTCACATTTCTTCATAATAAAATTATCATACTGAGTTATTAGAATGTCCACCTTGGACTCTTTGACTTGGGATGTCCCTTCATGGTCTATCTTCGGGCAGTCCCAGATTTCCTTGGTTGTTTCACATGCAGAGATCCTGTTGTATTCATTGACTCTGATGCTACAGACCAACAATTTCTTTTCTTTGTAATTCTTCTCAATTTTCTTCCTTTCTGTTTCATTGTACTCTCTTCTAGACTTGGAAACCACCTTCGTCAAATCTCCTTCCTTCATGTTCTTGGTATGAACATAAGGACCATCAAATACAACATTCCACATATCAGCCTTCTGCCATAATGTAGTCGTGCATTCCAGTCTTCCACCACCCATATTACTGACCATTAAAGTGAGGAGGGCATGCAGTAGATTGATTTTATTCTAGACTTGGTGGAGCAGTCATTTCTATAGGATCCTTTCTTGATGTTTATTAAAGCAGAAAGTCCAGGCTCTGATACCAATTATTGGAGTGTATGCATCAACCATTGTGTTGTAGTACTAGGTCAAACGTATAGATAAATATGTAGTAAAGAAGTAAAATAGCCAATCGTTAGGAACATGAAGTTTTACATGGAAACCTCTTTGTTCAAGGGAGTAAAACCACGACCTGTCACACAGGATTTTCTACTACTTTCACTAATCACAACCAAAAGTGAATATAGACTCCAAGTACAATAATGAGACTAAGCTCTTAATCTCACTCTAAGTAATAACTTTTATTACTTACTGAGCCAAAGCAATACATTCATTGGACACTATATTAGCTAACTCTTAATTAATATAGACTTCAAATATAAGACCACAATCAAATCTAACTGTGTTCTTACAATTAATACACACAAAGGTTTTGAAACATTTTTTTATGTGTGTTAAACAAATCCTACAGCGTAAGCACAGTACAAACATTCAACAACAACAACCCTTAGAGATTGTTCTTCTTCACTGTATCGGTCCCGTACTGCATGTCTTCTTTTGATGCTTGAGTTTTTGAAAAGAGTCATTCACTCCTTTCCAAATGAATAGTTGTAGTTGTTTGTTTTTATTGAATATATCAATCACCAAAAGATTTATTGACCACTGAACAAATCACCTCGTCCATTCCTATTGGTTAAGTATGTTGACCTTTTCACCAACCACCTGACAAGACAAATTACAAATGTCCAACACTTTGAACCTGGATGAGAGCACTCTGTTAGGGACCGGGACACTACATTTGTGTGGATCATCAAAACACCTGGAATACAACACCTTTGATTTTAAGTTTACCTTCTTGACAAAATCAGAAGAAAATGATATTATTGAATAGGTAACCCTATCTGACTTCAAGAAAAAATTAAATATCTTTTCCATTGGAAATTGAGAAAGCTAGTTGTTGTACGAATTGATTCAATCAGTGAGCTAACCAGTAAGAAGGATCTCTTAAACAACAACCTAGACATCTTTCAAAATGGAAAAATTATTTTAGTCATCCAAATAGCAGATATGGAAGAACAATGGTTGTTCTAGAGGCTAAAGGTATAGAATTGAAGGAAAAGATAAAAAGGATGACAAAAGGTGTTTCAAAAATAAAATGTGAGTCCAACATTTGTTAATATGAATTGGAAAAAGGGTTAAACAGTAATGAAGTGAAGTTGTCAATGGCCTTAGAAAGGAATGCTCAATTTCGTGTGAAAGGAGAATTGAACAAATCCTTCAAATGAACTATTTCCTACAACTTACTTTCAGATCTCACTAATTAGGGACATAATAGTGGAACAGGCCTGGTCTATATTAATATTGATCCTCCTTACAACCCCACAACAAATATGTATCTATTACTGATAATTTGTTATGTGTGCAGTGTGGTCAAAATGGACATCTCAAGAAAGACTGTCTTATCCGGTAAAAACATAAAGAAAGTTTTTTAAACCATTCTAAAGAGAGGAACAAATAGGAGAAGGGATTTGGTTGTGTTTCTGGTCTTACGTGTAAGAAAATTAGTCTACCTTACTGGAAAGTTTCTTTTTCTTATCACTCATTTATCTGCTCACTGGGAACTCCGACTCAAGTGGCTTCCTAATGCTAACCAGTGATATATTTTTCAGGTTAGAGGAAGGTTCATGTGTAGCGGATTTTCAAAGCACATGTCTGGAAAAGTTGAAAACTTCGTCTCTCAAGGCACATCAATGTGAAGGTGTCTCTTTCGGCAATCGAAAAAAAGGTACATTCTTGATGTAGGTAGGATTGGAAAGTCTATGGAGCACTCTATTGAATATGTGTACTATGTCAGTGGCTTGAAGTACAATCTTCTAAATCTTTCACAGATTTGTGATAAAGTAAATGGAGTGAAGTTCTTATTAGATAAAAGTGTGGTCACAAACTTGATCTTTTAGGTGGTGTTCCTGAAAGAAAAGAGAAGCAAAAATATGTATATTGCTGATCTAGATACTGCTTGTAGTGACAGTCTCACTTGTTGTAGTGCTCAAGGTGAGAATGTTGATCTATGACATAGAAGTCTTGTCCATGTGAGTGTTTCTCAACTAAACAAACTTGTGTCAAGGGACCTGGTTTTTGGTCTTCCAAAGATAAAATGTGCAGATGATAAAGTTTGTGATGCAGGTGTTAAAGGGGAGCGGATCTAATCATCATTCAATCACAAACATAAAGTTATTTATCTTTCAAAGGAATTCTAGGCAGAAGCTGTGAATATTGCATGTTGTGCGACCAAAAGGTGTGTAATTAGGCCTATTATAAACAAAACTCCTTATGAATTGTTGAACAATCGAAAGTCAAAGCTTGGTTATCTAAGGGCATTTGGATGCAAATGCTTTATTTTCAACAATGTGAAGGATAACATTGAAAAACATCATCCCAAGATTGATGACGGAGTATTTGAGGGATATTCTTCCTCCAACAAGGCTTATCATGTATACGAAAAATAGGCATTATGCATTGAAGAAAGTGTCCATGTGATGTTTGATGAGTCTGGTGGAATTAAGAAATTGAAGAACAAAAAAAAATTTTGAGATGGAAGAGATGCTTCAAATTCATAGGAACAACTTGAATGACATCACCCTCTTGAGGAAACCAACAATCCTAAAGTAGCTGATGAAGATAAATAACCTAATGAGGTACTTTGTCCGATAAACAGTTCTAAACAAGATGATGCAGTTCAAAATGATAATGCAGATTCTAAAGCTGAGAGGTTGTCCAAGTTCATTTTCGACAATGGTTTCAAAAGAGGAAAAAACTAAATAACCCTCCTTTTGAAATCACAAGGAAAGTAATTGATGATCACTCAAGTATATATCGATGATATCATCTGTGAAGCAATCTTTGAGGTGTTGTGTGAAGAGTTTGTTGCACAAATGGGTAGTGAGTTTGAAATGAGCATAATGGGAAAATTAAATTTCTTCTTGGAGCTTTAGATGAAGCAAACTTCTAAAGGTACCTCCATTTGTAAAGAAAAGTACAAGAAATTGCGGAAGAAGTTTCACATTATGGATACCAAGACAATTAATACTCCTATGGGGACCAACTAGAATTTGGATGTTGATGGACCTGTGTTGGAACTTATGCAAGATTCCAAGATTTTCCAAAGGAATCAGATTTGAAGGTTGTTAAGAGAATCTTGAGCCATTTGAGGAAAACACGAACCTGGTTCTATTCTATCCATCAGGATTTTTTATTTTTATTTTGAGGAATATGTTGATTATGATTATACAGTGTATTAAGTTGATAGAAAGAGTACCTCAGAAATGACTCATTTTCAGGACTCATCTCTCATTTCATGGAGAACCAAATAGCAAGATTTGATTTCTCTTTCAACAACAAAGGCAAAGTATGTTGCAGATGCAACTTTGTGTGCTCAACTTATGTGGATCAAACAACAACTTGATGTTTTTACAAGGTTTACTCATATTATCTCTCTCTTATGTGATAACACAAGTGCTATCAATATGGATTAAAACCTAGTCCATTATAAAAGGTGTAACGATTGGGTTCTGTCGTTATAGAAAGGCCAAGGGGAAATTTTTTGAGTCGGAAACTTTTTCGTAGTAACTTGAAATTTTCCAACCTAGTCCAGATTCGGATGAAATCAGAGTCACTAAGGTGCATGGAAATCTGGTAACAATCGGGTGATTTATTTATGATTATGATTACATGAGTGGATGGATAACTCATTAAGGAATCCGTATGATTTTACAAAATTGAATTCGGGTGAGTAGAACTCCGAGAATTGATCTTAGCGTGAACGGTATTTTCTGAGCGTCATTAGTGAGAGGTGTGTTGTAAAATGGGGATCTTGGATTTATTAAAATAGATCACTGGTTTGTGCAAGCCACATTGGCGAGGTTTTACCGCTTTGGCTGGGCCGCTATAGCGGGAGAAAGGCCGCTGTGGCGGGTTTGACGAGACTTAAAGTGGTAAATAAACCCCTAAACGAGCTTATTTTGCACTATTCGATTTTTAGAGCTAAGGAACAATCCCCAGGCGACTCCTAATAGTTTTCCACCATTCTTGAGGCTAAAGGTAAGTTTTTTACTCCCCAAATACGTTTTTCGATTCATAGAATGTAATAGAATGGGTAATTAATGATGGGGTGGGTTTTGATCTAGATTCTGTGGTGGAAACATCCCTATTTTTGATACTTGGGTTCATGGTATGAACTAGGATTCATAAAATTGTTAGCAATTCGGCTAATTAGTGATTGTTTATTGATTCCCGTATTATATTCATTGTTTGTAGACCAAGAACAAGCAGAACGAATCCGTATAGGGAAGGATCAAGTTTCTTAGGGTTTGAAGCTTGTTTCGAGGTAGGTGATGGTTGTGATTCTATGATTGTGTGATGTATGTTTGTTCTTGCTTCATTATGATACTTTCATGTATTTGAATGTTGAATTATTGATCACACTTGATGCAAATGATATAGAAGAATGATGAATGCTATGAATCATGACTTAAATGTATGATCTTGAGAATATACTTGTGATTGTGATTGTGGTGTGTTGAATGGATTGTTTGCCATATTCCAGCATAACTAACTTGGATATGTTTCCACGTTCCGACATAACTATGGGATTGGTTGACACGTTCCTGCATAGTTATTGGATTGGGTACCACGTTCCGGTATGCTAATAGTTTGGGTTTGGATTCCATGAGAGGACCAATGATTTGATATAATTGTGTATTTTGAGAAATGTAAAGTTGTTCATTGTTAGTAAATGTTGATAATATTATATATGTTCGATATATGCATGTGATTATATTGTTGTTATGACTTATGTATGTTGCACTTAGTGGGATAACCGCGTGATCCTATGAGTACATTGTGGTTGTGTATTGATACTGCACTTGCGCTTATTTTTGTTGAGTACATGGAATCTTCAAGCGGCTATTGAAAGACCTCGCTTAGGAGATCAGTTATCGTTCAAATTCAAGGGTGAGTCAATTCTTCTGGGCTGCCATGGGTTCTCTTTCGTCTATGTCCACCATTTTCAGACTTAGACTATGTTCTAGTTAGTTGATTAGTTCATTAGATTTGGGTTGCACCCCTTCTTGTTTAGGCTCTTTGAGCTTTAGATGTTTTGATACATTGGCTTTCAGGTTATAGGTTTTTTCTTCCGCATTGTTTAGTTCGTTGTTCGACTTTTGTTGTAGTTTATGGGAACTCCCTATTTCTTTTCTTAGTACTTAACTGCTTTCATATACTTAAATGACTTAATTTTTAGATTAATTGCTTGGTTTGGATTGTAGTACTGGCTCTCCTACCGGAGGGTTAGTATGGGTGCCAATCAAGATGGTCTGGGTCATGACAAAGTTGGTATCAGAGCCTAGGTTGGTTAATCTCGATGTACAAAAATGAGTTGAGTTGAATCTCGCAGAACGGTATGGTGACACATTTACTTTTATTTGAGAGGCTATAGGACTTTAGGAAATCTATCTATTTTCTCTTGTCTCCTTTTGTGCTATAACTTGATTCAAATTGGTATCTGTCGATTCGAATCGGTATCTAACCTCATTCACTCTTCTGTCCGCAGATGGTTAACACTAGATATAACAGCATCAGGCCCTTAGCTCCCATCAATGCTCCAATTGAGGAACCTGCAGCGAGAGGTTACAGTCGAGGCAGCGGTAGAGGAAGAGCTAGGGGTAGAGGCCGATGAAGACTAGTTCCTGCTAGAGATGAGGTACCAGTCGAGTTTTCTCCCTAAACTGTGGCCTCTCCCGTACATCATGAGGAAATAGAAGAAGAGGTTGAAGAGGAGAATGTTGATATTGAGAATTTTGAGGATATGGGACAAGAGGAAGAGGTGCATGCAGAGACTATCGATGTTCCCCCCATAGACTCAGTGCTAGCTCGACAGATCATGTCATTACTGAAAGGGTTGGTTAGTCCTGGAATGCTCTCTTCTACTCAAGCAACTCAAGATCCTACTAATCCTCTTGTTGCTAGCATTGCGCCCAAGGTGGGTAGGACTGGAGGTAATGATGTTTTCTTCCGTCCTTTGTTGGGTTCTGTTATGACTGGTAATGAGCATGAAATGTTGACTATGTTTTTAAAGCAAAAGCCTCTTGTGTTTCTTGGTTCTCAGAATGAGGATGCTTATAAGTTCATTTTAGATTGCTATGAAAGGCTTCATAAGTTGGGAAATGTCTATCAACATGGGGTTGATTTTGTGTCCTTTCAACTTCAAGTGAGGCTATGCAATGGTGGAGAGCTTACATGGAATGTAGATCTTCAATTTTACCTCTAGTTATTTGGACCTAGTTTCATGCTCTCTTCTTGGAAAAATATGTGCCTATAACTTTGAGAGGTCATAAGAAAGATGAATTTATGGCTTTGGAACAAGGCGGTATGTATGTGGCTGCTTATGAGGCCAAGTTCCATGCTTTGTCTAGATATGCTACTTAATTGTTGACTACTGAGGAGGAGAGGATCCGCTTATTTATTAGGGGAATGAACTCTAAGTTGCAAGTATTGTCTGTTCATATGACTTTTGCAAGGAGTAGCTTTAATGATGTAACAGAATATGTTAAGAAAGTAGAGGGGGTGAGGCGAGATGGCCGTGCTAAGGCATTGGTAAAAAGGGAAAAGATTTCAAGGTTCTTATTCTAGAGCTTCAGGAAGGCCAACGCTTGCATCCAAGCTCATTTAGTCCACCATGCCTGCCACTACATGTAATTACTCATGAACTCCATCTCATCATTTTTAGGATAGCCAGGGAGTCGCGCCTTCGACGGGAGACATACCCTTTTTTGATCGTACTTGATTTAATTGTGGAGAACCTGGGCATATGAGAAGAGATTGTCCCCATCGACGTGTACTAGATGCCACGCATCAGCCTTCTAAAGACGTGGTACCCGCGGAGAATGGTAATAATTGTCGAGGACGTCCACAAGGTGGGTGACGAGGTAATCAACGAGGTCACAGAGGTAGAGAAAATGGTAACAGAGGAAGGGGTGACATGCAACCAGGCAGGAAAGTGGTTCATCAAGATGATAGGGCTCAGTGTTATGCTTTTTCGGGCAAGAATGAGGCAGCGACGTGTGATGCGGTGATCACAGGTACTATTCTTGTATGTGATCGGATAGCTAATGTGTTATTTGATCTGGGTTCTACTTATTCATATGTATCCGTGAGATTTGCCTCAGACTTTGCTATGAGTTGTGATATTCTTGATGCCCCTATTCATGTTTCTACACCAGTTGGAGAGTCGGTCATAGTTACCCATGCCAATCGTGCTTGTCCTATTTTGTTTATGGGTTTTCAGACTCGAGCTGATTTGGTTAATTTGGATATGACTGATTTTGATATAATCTTAGGCATGACTTGGTTGCCCCCCTATTATGTTCTGGTTAATTGTAATACTAAGTTCGTAACTCTAGAAATTCTATGGAGGGAAAAATTAGAGTGGGAAGGGGAGTACAAGCCTAAGCGAACTAAGATCATATCCTCCATTCAGGCTAAGAAATTTATAGGGCAGGGTTGTTTGGCTTATTTGGCTAATATTAGGGATGTTGAGATTGAAGCTTCATCCATTTAGTTTATTCTTGTGGTGTCATAATTTAGAGGAGTGTTTCCTAATGACTTGCCTGGTATGCCTCCAGATAGAGATATGCATTTCTGCATTGATTTAGAACCTGATACGCACCCCATTTCTATTCCTCCATATCGCATGGCTCCAGCAGAATTAAGAGAGCTTAAGGTGCAAATCAAAGAGCTTCTTAATAAGGGATTTATTCGTCCTAGTGCTTCCCCATTTAAGATCTGGCGACATTACCTCTATGGTGTCAATTGTGAAGTGTTTACTGATCATCGTAGTTTTCAGCATGTATTCACTCAAAAGGATATGAATTTAAGACAACGAAGGTGGATGGAGTTACCTTAGATTATGATGTGACCAATCAATACCATCCGGGTAAGGCTAATGTGGTGGCAGCCGCTTTGAGTCGAAAAATGGTAAATATGGGTAGTTTAGCTTGCTTAAGTATAGCCAAACAACCTTTGGATAAAGAAATTCAGACCTTGGAGTCTAAATTCATGCAATTGGGCATCTAAAAAAGAAGTGGGGGCCACATTCATTGATGAGATCAAGCCCAAACAATTTGAAGATGAAAATTTGGAAGAGACCACTGTTGATGCAGATGGTGTGGTCAGTTTCAAGGGAAGAATATGTGTTCTTAGAGTAGTTGACTTGATTAAGAAATTGTTGGCAGAGTCTCATGGTTCGCGATATTCTATTCATCCGGGTGTGACCAAGATGTACAGAGATCTAAAGCTAATTTATTGGTGACCGGGCATAAAGAAGGATATAGCGGAGTTCGTTGCTAAGTGTCAAAATTGTCAACAAGTGAAGTATGAACATCAAAGGACTGTAGGTTTGCTCCAAAGAATGCCAATTCCAGAATAGAAGTGGGAAAAAATAGCCATAGAGTTTGTGGTTGGTCTTCCCAAGAATTTGGGGAAGCTTGATTCTATTTGGGTAGTGGTTGATAGATTGACTAAGTCATCCCATGTTATTCCGGTAAGAATAGATTATAATGTTGAACAGTTGGCTAAAGTTTATGTGAAAGACATTGTGAGGTTGCATAGGGTGCCCTTTTCTATCGTATTATAGACCGTGGTACCCAATTCACATCCATGTTTGGAGGAAATATGCATGTTGAATTGGGCACACAACTCACTTTTAATACAACCTTTCATCCGTAGATGGACGGACAATCGGAGAGGACTATTCAAGTATTAGAAGACATGTTGAGGGCATGCATAATTGATTTTGGAGGGCATTGAGATACGTTCTTACCTTTGTGTGAATTTTCTTATAACAGTAGTTATCACTCCAGCATTGATATGGCACCATTTGAGGCATTATATGGGAAGGGATGTAGATCACCCCTAAGATGGTTTGAGGCTGGAGATGTGAAACCTTCGGGGGTTGACTTAGTGAAAGATGCTCAAGATAAGGTTAGGAGAATTCAAGCTAAACTTTAAGCAGCCTAGAGTAGCAGAATAAGTATGCAGATCATAAGCTAAGAGACATGGCGTTTCAAACAGGTGAGAATGTTCTTCTTAAGGTATCACCCATGAAAGGGGTGATGAGGTTTGGTAAGAAAGGTAAGCTAAGTCCTAGATACATTGGTCCATTTGAGATTCTTGAATGTGTGGGACCGGTAATGTATAGATTGGCTTTACCTCCTAATCTATCAGGTGTTTATCCGGTATTTCATGTGTCCATGTTGAAGATATATCATCGTGACAAGGATTATATCATTAAGTGGGACTTAATTGTGTTAGAAAAAGACCTCCAATATGAGGGGGAACCGATTGCAATTATTCATCGTGTTGTGCGTAAGTTGACGACCAAGGAGATTAAGTCCGTTAAAGTTCAATGGAAGCATCATCCAATTGAGGAAGCTACTTGGGAGACCGAGAGGGACATGCGAGAGAAGTATCCCCAATTATTCAGCAATCTAGGTACTACTTCATTCCTTCCTTAGCCTATTTTTCGTAATTTTGTCACTCAGGGACAAGTGATGGGTAAATTGGTATATATTGTAACGACCGGGTTTCGTCGTTATAGAAAAGCCAATGGGATAAAACTTTGGGTCGGAAATTTTTTTCGTAGTAACTTGAAATTTCCCAACCTAGTCTAAATTCAGATGAAATCGGAGTCATTAAGGTGTAGAAAAATCTGGTAACAATCAGATGATTTATTTATGATTATGATTACAAAGGTGGATAGATAACTCGTTAAGGAATCCGTGTGACTTTACGAAATTGAATTTGGGCAAGTAGAACTCACGAAATCGATCTTAGCGTGAATAGTGTTTTTTGAGCGTCATTAGTTAGAGGTGTGTTATGAAATAGGTGTCTTGGATTTATTAAAATAGCTCACTGGTTCATGCAAGACACCTTGGCGGGGGTTTTTGCCGCTCTGGCGGGGCTGCTACAGCGGGGTAAGGGACGTGGTGGGTTCGACGCGACTTAAAGTCATAAATAAATCCCTAAATGACCTTATTTTGCACTTTTTGATTTTTAGAGCTAAGGAACGAACCCCAGGCGATTCCTAACAGTTTTCCACTATTCCTGAGGCTAAATGTACACTTTTCACTCCCCGAATTCATTTTGCGAGCCGTAGAACGTAATAGAATGGGTAATTAGTGATGGGAGAGGGTTTTGATCTAGATTTTTTGGGGGAAACAACCCTATTTTGGATACTTGGGTTCATGGGTATGAAATAGGGCACATAGAATTGTTAGCAATTCGGCTAATTAGTGATTGTTTATTGATTCCCGTATTATATTGATTATTTGTAGACCTAATACAAGCAGCACGAATTCGAAAAGGGAAGGATAAAGTTTCATAGGGTTTCAAGCTAGTTTCGAGGTAGGTGATGGTTGTGATTCTATGATTGTGTGATGTATGTTTGTTCTTGCTTCATTATGATACTTGCATATATTTGAATGTTTCATTGTTGATCGCAATTGACGTAAATGAGATAGAAGAATGACGAATGCCATGAATCATGACTTAAATGTATGATCTTGAGAATATACTTGTGATTGTGTTCTGTTGAATGGATCGGTTGCCACGTTTCAGCATAACTATGGGATCGGTTGCCACGTTTCGGCATAATTATATGATCGGGTACCACGTTCCGATATGCTAACCGTTTGGGTTTGGGTTCCATGAGAGGACCAATGATCTGATATAATTATGTATCTTGAGAAATGTAAAGTTGTTCGTTGTTAGTAAATGTTGATAATATTGTATATGTTCGATATATGCATGTGATTATATTGTTGTGATGACTTAGTATGTTGCACTTAGTGGGATAGCCGCGTTATCCTACTAGTACACTATGGTTGTGTACTGATACTGCACTTGCTCTTATTTTTGTTAAGTACAGGGCATCTTCAGCAGACTATTGACAGACCTCACTTAGAAGATCAGTGATCGTTCGAATTCACAGGTGAGCCAATTCTTCCGGACTGCCATGGCTTCTCTTTCGTCTGTGTCCACCATTTTCGGACTTAAACTATGTTCTAGTTAGTTGATTAGTTCATTAGATTGGGGTTGCATCCCTTCTTGTTTAAACTTTTTGAGCTTTAGATGTTTTGGGACATTGACTTTCATGTTCTAGGTCGCATTCCTTAGTTCGTTGTTAGACTTTTATGTTGGAGTTTATGGGAACTCCCTATTTCTTTCCTATGTACCTACCTGTTTTCATATACTTAAATACCCTAGTTTTTAGATTAGTTGATTGGTTTGGATTATAGTAGTGGTTCTCCTACAGGAGGGTTAGTGTGGGCATCAATCACGATTGTCTGGGTTATGACAAAAAGATTAAGTGTATTGATGTGAGACATCACTTTCTGAGGGATAATGTTGAGAAAGGAAATATCAGCATGTAATTCTGTAAGACCGAAGATCAAATTGATGTTATCTTCACAAAAGCTCAAACTAGGGACCTGGTCGAGATAAATAAATTGAAGTTGGGGATGCTGAAACATGACTGAATGGATCCTGCCTGAAGCAATCAACCCTCTCATGGCTACGAAAAAAGGAGCAGGTATCCTTGTTTTTCAGTTGTGTATGTTTTGGCAAATTCAGTCTTATACCTTCACACTTGGCGAAAGTGTTGAAGGAAAAGAGCGGTCAGGAGATCTTGGCAATTACATTCAAACTATAGAGAGAAACCTGGTCCGTTCTCGAAGGTTAGCACTCTTAACATTGCATTTTGAATTATGCAGGAAAATTGTTGCAATTGGCACGTGTGTGTCATCCATGTATTCAAGCATTGTCCCATCATTTGAATACCAAATGACACTTCCTTTCAAGGACCTGATGCACCCTTTCACTTCCATTTATACTCCCCATTTCTTTCGATCTCCAAAGAAAATTAAAATTCCATTCCAAAATCATAAATTTTCGAAACCCTCTTTTCTTCTTTATCAATAATACTTCAAAATGTATAAACTCTTTGTTCCTGCTGAAGAATTTTCTGATGAAGAAATTCATGAGTTTTAAGAGGGACCAGCTTCAGTAAGGAAAAAGAAGAAGGTGGAAAAGATGATGTCCAGGAAGGAAATGGTTGATATTCTGAGAACACAAAGTATTTTGAATGGGAGGGTATCTGACCTTCAAATGAAAAAAATTAGGGATGAGGAGTTGATTTCACGTATCAAGACACTACTTCTAGTTCAAGTGCCAACGATCGCGTGTAGTAATATAACCCAACCGAATGGGTTGGGATTGATCCCATAGGGAGCAGTTTGTAATTGAGAATCAATAGAAAAGCAAAAATATGTTCAAGTTAATTATAGCTATAGAAATTAACGAGTAAAAACATGATAAATCAAAGGGTGACACAAGTATCGATTATCAAAGGGGGTTTTGTAAGCAATTATCAACTAAAGTAGTAAGAATATAAAGACGTGAATTAGGGAGACATGATTCTTGCGATGTGATAGGAATATGGGATAAAATAAACACCAGTTAAATGCTATTGATAGTAAATCGCTGAACATTTGTAACTAAGCTAGACTTTAGTGGGGTAAATTGTTCGAGAATCAAATGGGTTTCTCTCGAACACCAATTTGCAGTAGTTAAGCATAGACTTCGCCTTAGCCCATTCACTTGGTCGAGCTGAATGTGTGGGAGAAGGTCTAGGATTCACTCTCTCGAGCTGAACCCACAACGGCCCAATAACCATAGGCTATCAATTTAGTAGTTTTGGTTTTAAAGCCTCTCTCTCGAGCAAGCCATAAACGTGAAGATGAAATCATATTTGCAACTACAATCCCATTAAGTTCAAACACAACTACTAAACAAAATCACATTTAAACATCAAATAGACTATCAATGAGCAATACCCATAGTAAATTTAATCCATATTGACATAATCACACCCCAAGAATTGGGGTTTTAGC
This sequence comes from Solanum gracilifrons, assembly GCA_029582605.1. Taxonomy (NCBI): domain Eukaryota; kingdom Viridiplantae; phylum Streptophyta; class Magnoliopsida; order Solanales; family Solanaceae; genus Solanum; species Solanum gracilifrons. The sequence continues at coordinate 49,281 of JAJOOH010000303.1, read as the reverse complement.
TAGACATGATAGAGAGATATAAATCTATACCAAAAAGTGTTTCTATCAAATGGGTACGATAGAAAATATCTTTAAACACGTCAAAGATGATGATTCTTCAAGACCCACTTCCAATTTCTTGGAATTGTAAACATTCAAATCTTCAAAGCTCAAGAACAATGTCTCCAAAAACCCTAAGAACTCAAACTTAAATATTCTAAAAATTAGTAATAATTCGCTACATCTTGATAATAATTCAAAACTAAGCTACATATTTAAATGGGTATTTATAGATTTCAAAAATTTGTGTTGTGAAGGACCACTCAGCGCAGTTAGTCGGGATCGCCGATGCACTCGGTGATCCACCCTTTTGTCTGGTTCATCGCCTTTCAGCTTTTGCCTTCAGCATCTTCGTGTTTTGAATCATTGGGCGATATGGTGTTGCTTCATGGAACTATTCAGAGACATGCCGACTACTCCCTTTCATCGCCAACTTGATCTTTTCATTCAGGGCTCAACACACTGGAACATTAGGCAAGATTAAGGCCGTTCAACAGCTCACTTAATGCATTAGGAAATCCTCAGGCCTTCATTTCTTTGTTCTTTCAACCGCCTTGTTCCTCTTTTACTTCATAGCATCCATTCTTTGTCTCTCAATTCAAATGCTTGAAACTTAAAGATTTACATCAATTATTGAGACAAAAGATGCATTTGAGGACACTAAATCTATCTAAATAAAGCCCTAAATGAGTCCAAATTGTGGACTCATTAACACCCCCAACTTAAACTTTTGCTTGTCATCAAGTAATACTCAAGTGCAGTAGTTCAAAAGGGTGCCTCAAATAGTGCTACATAAGACTCAATCATGAATGCACACACAAGACTCAACTTACTCATGCAAGGATCAATTGTGTACTCAAAGACTCAAGTTATGACACACCATTATCAAAGAATCTCAAGCTCACTATACTTGCTACAACTGCAAGTTTGAGCTCAACAAAGGTATTCAAATGCCTTCACAGAAAGAATGATTACATATTCACACACAATGGTTCAATCATTTAAAGCTCTGGAATCAAGATCAACACTCACACTCACAAAGATAAACATAATGCATGATTTCACCCATAGGTTTGCCCTTATTTTCCAATCAACTTTTGCTTCAGCTCATTCAAGATCAAAAAGGTCTTTTCAAGGCTTGTAATGGGGCTGAGTGTAATGGTATGATCATTTAGGGTTACAGGCTGAAAATCCTCATGAAATGTGATGTGAACAACACCTTATTTCCTTCTCTTTATCAATTTCATTCAAGCTCAAAAGTCACCTCTTATTCATCTTCCATGAGTCAGTGGGAACCCCATTTTCTTTGTATTTCCACAACTTTATTTCACAACTTTTTCTTTCTTTTTATTTTTCAATCCTTTCTTTTTTTTAATATGGAGGGGTTCCATTATTCTCAAAACATGGGCATAAGGGACTCTCTTTGCATATACTTGATTTTCCTTCTCTTTTCACCACACCTCCAACTTAGGCTTTTCTCCTAAGTTGGCTATTCAAACAAACCACAGATGATGATGATTATGGGTAATGGGTCAATAAAAGGTAGCAATGTTATCAAGTTTCTTCCAAGAAAAGGTTTAGGCTCAAAGTGTGCTCAAAAGAGGTTCACACAGTCACAAGGTAAGCCGCAAAAGAGGTTCACACACTCACAAGGTAAGCCGCAAAAGAGGTATAATTTAAAATTGGTTCACACTCTTTAAAGTTGCCTAAGATCATCTCAACAAATTTTTATCACTTAGTCAACCGGACCAACGGGGTAAATTTTAGGTGTCATCATGCATGGTTCACGGTAAGCTAATTAAACAAGGCATTGACAACAAAGTCAAACAAGAATCCACATTTTCGCTAGAGTGCAATGTTCATCACAAGAGACTAGATCCGATAAGTGGCTAGTCACAATGAGATGCAAAGAGTTCACCTATAGTCTATGCAACTTCAATTGGCCTCCTCATAGCCACGCATTCATTTATGTTCGATTATGAGCACTATTCGAGTCATCGGTATTAATCAAAACCGGTACTCAAATTTGCAAGAGAACCATATTCAACACTTACAAGAGGTGGCAAAATCTTTTCGAAAGGGTCAAAAATCATTTACAATTAAAAGCAAGGAGCCACAAGCTCAAACCTTCCACAAAAAGCAGTGTATACACGAATTAAAGGTCTTAACAAAAATATATAAATAAAACAGAGTCACAAAAAATGGGCTTCACCCCACCACACATAAAAATATTTGTCCTCAAATGCAAATAAAAAATCCACTAGTCGATATAAAGTAAGGTAGAGATGGAGGTAAAGAGAGGGTCCTGTCTACACAATGGTTCCATCTGTTGGGGCATCAGTGTCCGATGGAGCACTCTGAGTCTGAGCATTAGTGCTCGGGATCACCTCAGGAGGAACGACATGCCAGATCTAGTAGGGGCTGTCACGTGCGAGTCCTCCTGAAAGACATGCACAACTGTATAGAATCCCTGGCGCCATGAAAGAATATTAGGGTCTCTGATAGTGGTATTTCTGTTATAAGTGGACCTCTTTCCCTTGCCTTTCCCAGCCGTTGTGAGAAGTTTCGTAGCTTTGCCTTTGGGTGTAGCTGCATCCTTATTTCTCATAATCCCCTTAGCCTTCTCTTGGATTGGTATTATTCTTTCAGCTTCTTTTGAGCTAGTCATGTCTTCAAAACCTCGAGGAGAAGTTAGGAAATATTCAAACTAACATATAGAGAAATAGACACAGATAGACTCACCAAAACAGTTGGCAAGTCGCCCAATTGCTTCGGCGAGCTGGGTTAGCCCTCCAAAAGTTATAGTGTAAGAAGGGTTCAAGGGTCCAGACAAACACTAAAAGTTACAGACTCCAACAATGCATTTACCATGAAATTAAAGGCGAGGTGGAGACACTAGGTGAACCGCCAAGTGGTTTGGCAAGCTGGGCTCAACGTGTCTATTTTCAACCCAACTTCTCGAATTCAACCTCGCAACCCTTGAAAGCAACATCAAAGCATGCACTAGTTAAATTAAGCTTAGACCTATAACACCCAAATATAATACCCACAAAGTTTACTTCATTTTAAGCACAAGCCTATGGGATTTCAACAATCAAAACATTACGGACAAGATTATCAAAGTAAATCAGGCATTCAAACATACTAAGTCTATCAGAGAGGCCCAGCACAGGACAACACGATAAGATTATTGCAAATGAGTACAATTTTGATAAAATAATCTCGGGGTTCAGAAAACTAACCTTTGATGTCGATTAATGAAAATTGAAATGCTAGGTGGCAAAGTAATCCACAATCCGAGCACCAATCAAGGACAAAAATACTCTAAAGATGCAAGAAATATAGAAACTAGAGTGCGGGTGTTAGTTTGGGAAGATAAAAAGTGAGGGAAAGTGAATGAGTTTGAAACTTTTAAACCTTTGGCCTGAAAAACCGTCCAATTCACGCCCATTTGGCGACATTAGTTGTGCTTCACCGAGCTACTCGGCGACATGCTGAGTAGTCATTCCCCTCGCCAAATTTTACAGGACCTTTAGTTATTGCGGGGGTCCAAAGGGCGGTCTCCGACGGGTTCACCGATATAGTTGGCGATTCGCCAATAATTTCCTAGGCTCACCGAGTTTTACAGACTCTAATGTAAAATTTTCTTGAGTCTATCGGCGATTTAGATCGGGGTCGCCGACCTCTTCGGTGATTCGCTGAATGTACCTAATGCTCGCCAATCTGCACTTTTCGAACACTTTCCACACTTCCACCTACACAATCAACACACCATTATTTTATCAAAACAAAATAAAGAAAAAAGGTGTCTTGGGTTGCCTCCTAAGCAGCCCATTTGGGTCTCCAACTGCTTGATCGACACTGAATGAGAGGTGACGGTCTGGCTAAGGATAGACACATCTTCTTTCATTTCCTTTAAAATCTTGTCTGACCCTTTAACTTTGTTTAGGATACGAGAGAGCATATCCTCAGACCGACCACCTTCCAAATCTTTTGGCTTTTGGTGCTCGTACGGAGGAATATACCTATCCTTCTCCCCATCCTTCCAATTTGGATTGTGGTCCCTCCATTCACGATCTCGATCTTTCCAACCTTCATCCTTAGCCCAACCTTGGTTACCACACTTCCACGGGTAGTTTGAACGATAGCCACCGCCTTGGGTTGCTAGGAAATTTACCTCTTCATTATACAAAGCTTGAAACTTAGACTCATCCGGATTAGCACACTTGAAACCCATAACATTGACACTTCGAGCACCAACTCCCATGAAATTTTTAGACAAAATATCAAGTTGTGTCATGATCTTGGCTATGTTTTGGTCCTTCTCTATTTGTTCCTTAGTTAACTTGAACATGAGAGGGGAGACCTAGTCTTCACGAGTATACCACACCTTGTTTATGGTAGTCATCTCATCCAAGAGTTGAGCAACTATCGCATAAGGGTGTTGCATTAAAACTCCCGGAGAGAGTTGGTCAGTAACACCTTTATTTACCGAATTCAGACTCTCGTAAAAATACTGTAGCAACACGTCATCAGGTAGGCCATGGGTTGTGCATTGAAGCACAAAATTTTTGAATCGCAGCCAAGTTTCATGGATAGGCTCGCCTTCTAGATGCTTGAATCTTTGAATGATGTCCGGAAGAGTCATCATCTTCGAGGGAGGGAAAATGCGTGGAAGGGAAGACAGGGGAACAAGAGTAATATGTCTAAACCAGTGGTGGAACATTATCAGCTTAAGAATGAGTTGAAAGCTATGCCAATTTCTCTTACTAACAAGGATACTGAGATCGCTTGCATAAAGGCTCATCTTATGAAAAACACAATCAGAGGGACTAGGTCGAAAAAAACTGGCATCTCTGAATGACGCCTTAGCAACAAAGAATGTTGAAATTCAAGCGAGGCTTTTGAAAAGTCATGTTTAGGAAGATGCTCTACTAACCTTACTCTTTCAATCCCTTGCTCCTAAACTCCCATTGTCTTCCTAAATTCCTGTGTCAGTCCCCATTCCTCCTCTTCTATTGAAACTTAGTGGGTATTGTCCTAGTTCTCATTTGTAATCATATTTGCAATGTTTTGATTGCTCTTGTTTTGTTTATGAATGAAAAGGCCTCGTTTCTACTGACTTGTCTCATTACTTTATTCATTTTTACGCATGCTTGGTGTTTACCAAGTGGCCATGAATTTGCTTGAACTACATTTTTGTCAACTTAGTTTAGTTCTTTAACTCTTTTTTATGATTCTAAAATGGGGAAAATTGTTAAGGTATGCGATAAATGTTAGTTACTTGAAGAGTGAGATCAATGTAGTTACTTGAAGAGGACCAGGTCATGCTGATATGGGGAAGTGGTGGAAGGGGAAAAATTGAATAAGTTTTTCATCACCAAAAATGGAGAAAATGTTATTTTGGAGCTAATTTAAAGTTTTGATGATTTAACAAACTTCCGGATCAATCAAGTGAAGTTGAATAAGTTTGTGATCACAAAAAAAGGGAAATTGTTATTTTGGAGTTGCTTAAGGTTTTGATAATTTAACAAACTATTGAATCTAACAAGGGACCTGATCGAGAAAATACCGCGCACATGAAAAAGAAAAAAATACAGCTCTCTAAAAGCTGCCACAACTACCAACTCAGTTGTGGTTCATGCATATCTTTTCACAGCAGTAGGCTCAACCAATGGCTTGGTCCCATGGTTTTGTGTCCATTTGATAATAGTCTTTTCTCCATGGATACAACTCATGTTTTGGCAAACAAATTTTGAATTCTAAACATTCATAAGATCACAAAGAAAAAGTCATCTTTAAGGAAGAGCACTGCTCATGCTCAACCAGGGGACTGATGGAATTCTGAAGCGTCTTTATTGCATTTTGAGTTTTCTGTCTTGTGTCCTTATATTGTAAATCCACTCCTAATTTATAAAGGATAGTAGATTGGTTGGTTGTCTAAGTCTTTGGGTTGATTCGGATTAACAAGAGTTAGTTAGTCTAATTATCTATGTTTTAGTAAAGCCTCTTTACATCATTGATTTGATGTTCTCTTGGGTAGAGTTTCCTAGGAGTGTCAACTAGAGTTATTTTATGTATGGGTGCAGCAGAGTCGCTGCTTGTTTATGCTGCTATCTTTGATATTTGAATTGATGACTTGGTTTAGTGGGCAATAGAGTTATTGCTTAGTTTCCTTTGTAGTAGAGTTTCTACAGTAAGGGAAAAGGGATTAAAAGTTTAATTCCTAGGTTAGAAGAGGTTGTAATATGAAGTTGTGCTCTATTTTGAGTGAAATGGAGTTTGGGTTTAAATCCTATGAGTATAGGTCATGGTTTTCACCTCCCTTGAGCAAAGGGGCCACGTAACATCCTTGTGCCTGATTTACTTTGAGTTGTTTATTTTTTTTACTATTATTTTGTCGAAGGACATAGTCCAGTGATCACTAGTGGACGTGTTTATTTTAACATTCACCTTAAAAGAAAGCCCCTTGGCCTAAATATATCCATAATCTTCTCTAATTTGTTGTGTTTTCCTCATTAGCTTTCATGTTGATTTATTAATAAAATTTCCTTAGGTATTGCCCATCCTCTAAGGAATATCATTTTGATGAACATTTCTATGAGGCTTTATACTCTCCATAAAGCCTCTTTTGATACTTGAAGCAACTTATGGTCATCCCAACCTCCTCCTGTGATGTAATCCTTCACTTCTAATTCCTCCTCAATGACAGTATCACCTTCTGCATAATACATAGCCCCTTGTTTTGTCCAGCAATCAACTACCAATAAATTTTGTGCTCCACATCTTCTTTTACTACTGTCATCTTCCTCCACATGTGTGATGCACCCCATCCTACTGCTATAGTTGGGTAGAACTACTTGTAATACTTATTCCACAAAAATGAAGTGGTTGTTCTAAAATTTTACCAAAGCTTAGCAAAAAGTTCTTTGGATTCATCATGTAATGATCTGAGTCCTCTTCCCCCTTTTTCTTTTGGATAACACACATTGTTCAATGACACTCGGTTTATTCATTGAAGTAGTGGCATCACCCCAGAAGAACTTAGCAAAAACCTTATGAAGTTTATCTAACACACATAATAGGGGTTCATAGCTTAAAGAAAATACATAGGAATATATTGTAGGACATGTGCTATTAAATATATACCTTCCACCATAACACATGAGTCTATTTTGTGATAAGTTCATCCTTTTAAGAATTTGCTAATATAATCCTTGGTGTCAAAGTTAAGATACAACAATCAGAATGTCATAAAACACAAAAATTGATTACTTTGCATTAGATTAAAAATAATATATCTTCAAAACATCATTGATGGAGTTATTGTTGACCATTTGTTCATATTAACTTTAAAATCTAGGAATATATTAGTAAATATTTATTATACTTCAATTCGTAAAAAATAAAAAATAAAAAATATTTTTATTTTACTAGAAATTTTTTAATCATTATTTGAAAAAAAAATAATGACAAAGGTTACTATGATAGTTATATATATGACCTATATTATCATTTAAAAACTATATAGGGTAATTCTATTTAAATTGATAAAAAGATATTAGGAAGAAAAAAGATTACTTTCCACTTTTCGTTAAAGGGATTTTAAAAGAAAAATATTTATGAAAAATGTTCTTCAAAAATAATATTTTATTAGAAAAATAATGTGCCTTAAAATAAAAGAAATAATATATTTATTAGTAAAATAATATTTTTGTCTAAAAAGTAACAATAGGGGAATTTTTTGGCCAAACCATTAACGAATGACATTTTTATTCAATTTCACATAGCTTAATTAAAGACATTTCTTTTACTCTTTTCCGTAAATAATTCAATATAAAGAGAATAAAAATATTCCTAATCAATGAGGGACACTATATTTTGTTTATGGATATAAATTTTACACAAAATGTGATGGTGGTGAAAGATCAACAATGAGAAATGAAATGAAATCCAAATTTTGGTGATTGCTATGCATATATAAAAGAGATTATATAAGTGGAATACTGCGAAGAACCATTATAGAAAATTGTATCATTAAAATATGAATGATTTTATCTGACTAGGATGTTGGTGTAAAAGCATAGTCAATATAAATTGGTTAATATTAACCACCATCTTCAATATAAAAAATATGAATGCTTAATTCTTGTGATTCAAGCAATTGAAGTGTGTTATGTGCCTTATCCTATCAAGAAAAAGGACAAGGATGCTTGGGCAGTTATTTTCACGATCCAAAAATAAGGTTTGATGGCACCCGTCTTATCCCACCAAGACAGGTCACTTTGAATAACTCTCTACAAGGGTAAAAGAGGAAGTAAGAACTGAAACAAGGAACTAAGAAAACATTACGCGGAAACCAGTAATATAAGGGAAAATGGTATGAATATACCTAAACTTTGACAAAAATTGATGTAACAATTACACAGTTTGGGCGGGTCCTATTGCCTCTCTGCACTATTTAATAATGTATTTTAATGGTATATTTGTGCCCAACTAGATTAGTGAGTGAATACACATACGACGGATGTGTGGAGAAAGAAAAATAATAATTTATGAGCCTATCATTAACTGTCACCTATCAATAGAGGTGAAATATATTTTATAATATTCTTTTTTTGTAATAATATTCAATAATTTAGATCTTTTTCTTTTCACCTCTTTACCTAATTCTTCTTCCCCATAGCCATTGTTCACTCAAACACAAATCTCCATTGTAGCTGAAAGAGGTATGCTTTATCAAATTATTCTATTTAATTTTTTATTGCTTTTTTTGTCTTGTTTGTTCGATTATTAATTAGGGCTTCCGATTTCTGATTTTTTTAATTACGATTAACCATGGAAGAGGTAAATGGATTTGAATAGCATTTGTTTTGAAAAAGATGATACAACGTTTAATAATGAAGTGCAATGCTTTCATAATTTGTTTATCTCTTTGAAAACTTATTTATCCGATAATAATTCGGATAAAATATTTTGGTCTTGCCCATATTATGGATTAGAGAGGTGTAAATATTTTGTTGCAAGGATGGTGCTGTTAGTGAACGATCTAAGTTCATCATTCCAAATTTAGTGAGGAAAATGAAGGACATGAATGTACTATTAGTTGTAAATGTAAAGTTACACAAAAACAATAGCTAAAAGGAAAAACTAACAATTGAGATTTTAAGTGATGCTTTCTTGAAATTACTCTTGGCTTAATATAGCCTTCCAGTCAACAAGAAGCGCAAATATACAGACCACTAATAATGCTAATTAGTTTTAGCTAAAAACGTCTAACAACCCAAACAAAAAGGACTTTCTGTAACAGTCCTTGACCAAATCAAAGTTAACTACTAAAATAATCCTTAAGAAAATCAAAGTCTTTTTAACAATTCCTCCCTTGAACTTATTCCTCTTGTCAAGAATTATTTCAAATTTGAACTGGTGCACATGCCAAGCTCTTCACGTAGTTTCTGAAATGCTTCCACTTTGAGACGTTTTGTCAGCAGGTCTGCAAGTTGATCTCGAGTGCCACAAACAACAAATTAACAGCTCCTTCTCTAGCAAGATCCCTTAGGAAATGAAATCTTACCCATATGTTCTTTGAACGACCATGTAAAACTGTATTTTTGGACAATTTAATAGTTGAAGTATTATCACACATTAACTTTGTACCATCTAACTGGAAACGACCAATTTCTTTTAGGATCCTCCTTATTCAAATAGATTGACAAGCACATGCAGCATCTGCGATAAAATAAGGCTCTGCAGTCGACACGGTGATAATAGGTTGCTTTTGGGATGACCATGGTACTACTCATCCACTCATTATAAATGCATAGCCTGAAGTACTCTTGCTATCTTCCATGTCACCAGCATAGTGACTGCCTGTGAATCCAAGCAGCTCACTAGCTCCTCCCCTTTTATAAAACACACCGTAGTTCACAATACCGTTTAAGTACCTTAATATCATTTTTGTTGCTGCGAAGTGTTGTTGCGTTGGACATGCCATGAAACGACTAATAAGACTAACAACAAACATGAGATCAGGACGAGTGGCTGTAAGATACATCACACTTCCCACTATCTGCTTGTATTGAGTTGCATCCACTTTTATGGCATCTTAATGTTTTCCAATCTTTTGTCCTGGAACAATAGGATTACAAACTGAATTGTAATTTTCCATTCCAAACTGTCTTTAAACTTCAGTTGTATACCTCTTTCGGCATATGAACACACCATCAGGACTTTGTATCACCTCAATTTCAAGAAAAAACCATATATGTCCTAAGTCTGTCATTTCAAACTCTTTTTTCATGGAATATTTAAAATCAGCCAGCAACTCTTCATCACCACCAGTAAATAAAAGGTCGTCGACATAAATACTCACAATGAGAAGTTTACCTCCCTTTATTTTGACAAAGAGTGTCTGCTCACTGGAGCTGATTTTGAATCCTTCCTTATTGAAATAAGACTATTCGACTAAACCAAGCTCTAGGTCCCTGTTTGAGTCCATAGAGGGAATTTTGTAGCTTCTACACTAGTTGCTCATTTCCCCTTTTCTCATAACCTTTTGGTTGTTCTATAAAAACATCTTCCTTCAACTCTCCATATAAAAAAGCTTATTTGACTTCTAACTGATACAGTTTCCAACCCCTTTGAGCCGCAAAAGCTATAATCATTCTCACGGTATCCATTCTAGCCACATGTGCAAAATTTCAGTATAGTCAATCCCATGTTCTTGAGTATAGCCTTTAGCCACCAATCTTTCTTGAGTATAGCCTTAAACCACCAATCTTGCTTTGTATTTGTCAATTTCACCAAGCTCATTGAGCTTCGTTTTATAAATCCATTTTACTCCTATTTTCTTTGCATCAATAGGTAGTTCCATCAAGCGCCATGTTTGATTTCCATCAATGGATTTGATTTCCTCATTCATGGACAACCTTCACTTTGGACTTTTGACAGCTTCCTCAAAGCTGGTAGGATCAGATATCATTAAAAAAAGCCATGTTAGCTTCATCTTCTTTAGACAGTCCTTCGCCAGAAGTATAATTTAATGACCACACATGTCGACACGGATTTCTGCTCTCCCTTACCGATTCACCGCTTACCCCGAATAGAATGCAACTCACACTTTTCTCTTCAAGTTTGGTTCTCCTGGCATCTGGAATATGAAATGTCCTACGCATCCGAACAATCGAAAATAATCAACTGATGGTTTCTCTCTGCTCCATGCCTCTACTGGAGTCATATCCTTTACAGCTAGGGTAGGGGATCGATTCAAGACGTGAATCGTCCACCTAACTGCCTCTGGCCAGAAAATCTTGGGTACTTTCTTGTATATCAACATAGGTCTCACCAACTTCATTATTGTACAATTCTTGCGTTCATCCACTCCATTTTGTTGTGGAGTATAGGTTGTGGTCAATTGTCTCCTCACTCCATTTTGTTTGCGAAAATCATTGAATTCTCCTCCTCTATTTGTACTTAAACATGTAATATGCAATCCAATTTCTTTTTCCACAAGTATTTTGAAACATTTAAAGTTATTGAATGTTTCTGATTTTTCTAAGAGATAAATCCATGCTTTCCTAGAAAAATCATTTATAAAGAACAATAGGTACCTCTTCTGATTGCTTGAAGCTGGTGTAATAGGACCACAAAGATCAACATGAACTAGAGCCAATTTTTCCAGTTGCTCTCCACTGAATCCTTTTAGAAATTGGAGTCCGATGTTGCTTGCCTTTCATGCATGACTCACAAGTGGTGCTTGGTGCTACAATTTGTGGCAAACCTTTCACTATGTTTTTGTATCTTAAGGTGTGTATGCCTTTGTAACTGAGATGGCCATAGCGGTAGTGCCATATAGTTGACTGATTTGTATTGTCAATTTGGATACATCTTGCTTCAATATTTGTGGATGAGGGCTCAATAAGTAGAATAAACATATGATTTGCGCTCATAATGGATTATGCCATCTTTCCTCTTTGTGGATGACAGACACTGCACACACCATTTTTAAAGAGTAAAGCTGATCCTTTTACTTGAAGTTGTCCAATGCTCAAAAGATTATTTGTGAGTTTAGGGACCAAATATATATCACCAACGGAATAACAAATTCCCTGCAAGAATAATTTGACAGTTCCCTTTCCAGTAACCTTTATTCTTGTATTATTTCCAAGCTTGATAGTGTGGGAAAAAGTTGTGTCCAAGATTGAAAACAAATCTCGATTTCCACACATGATTTGCGCATCCAGAATCCAAGAACAACACATCGCTTCTCTTTGCTTCATGTAGTTCTGTATAGACCATTAACAACAATTCATCTTCTTCTTCTAATTCTGTATAATTTGCTTCATTATACAACTTTGGACATTCATATTGAAAATGTCCTAAGTCATGACATTTGTAACATTCAACATTTGCTTTGTTGAACGTTGTTCTTCCTCTTCCTCATCCCCTTCCTCGATAGGGTGCTCTACCTCTATTACTGGTTCTTGTACGACCTTCTACTTTCAAAACATGATCCTCATCATCATTGCTTTGTTGGTGGAATTTTTGTTCATGCACTACTGTATTTCATCGATGGACATATTTTTAGTATCTTTTGATTCTTTGATGGATACTACAACATATGTGAATTTGTCTGTTAGAGTTCACAGAACTTTTTCAACAATTTCCTGTCAGACATATCTTCTCCATTGCTCCTCATCTTATTTGAGACCATCATTACTGTTGCGAAATACTTGGTGATAGTTCCATCCCTCTTCATTGCTAAAACATCAAACTCTCTTCTTAGAAAATTTAGCAGTTATTTTTTCACCTTCAAATTTCCTCCAAACTTCTACTTCATTGACTCCCAAACAATCTTGGTTGTGCGACAATTCAAGATTTGTTCAAAAACAGTTCGATCAATTGCCTGAAACAAATAATGTTTGACTTGGTGATCTTTGATTTTAGCATCATCGAGTTGTGCCTGTTGTGCATCAGTTAGACTCGTTCCTTCTATTGGGTCTGCAAAACCAATCTCCACCAAGCTCCATACACCTTTTGTCCTAAGAAGGTTTTCCATCAGTTCACTCTAGTGGTCATAGTGCCCATCGAAGTGAGGAATCTTTGTCAGAGTCTTGTCCTCACTCATTCTCTTATTTGATCACTCGAAGATTGTGGCTTCATTTTCTACAAACCCAGTGGGGGCTCTGATACCAATTATAAAGTTACACAACAACAATAGCTGAAAGGAAAAAATAACAAATGATATTTTAAGTGATGCTTTATTGAGACTACTCTAGGCTTAATATAGCCTTCCAGTCAACAAGAAGCAAAAATAAATAGACCAGTAATAACGCTAATTAGTTTAAGATAAAAATGTCTAACAACCCAAACAAATAAGACTTTCTGTAACAGTCCTTGACCAAATCAAAGTTAATTACTAAAACAATCCTTAAGCAAATCAAAGTCTTCTTAACAGTAAATGTGAAGAAAATGAAGGATATGGAAGTAATCATAGATTGCAATGATAGATAAATTATGGAGGGGGAAGCTCAATCTGTGGATGGAAAAGGTTTGGGGAATAGGAAAGGTCGGCAATTATTTGTTAAAGGAATAATTAATCTACATATATATTTATGAGCATATATTAAGTCCTATACATCTATTAATTAATAATTTATAATATAACAGATTATTTACAAGTGGTAAAAGATCTAAATTAATTAATATTAAATTAAGTTTATTTTTTATTTTTATATTTAATGCAGGTAAGAGAAAGTAATATCATGTATGTTTTAAATAGGGAGAAATTATTTTGAAAACTAAATTGTACTAAAATTTAGGAAGAAGTTATTGAGGAAACAAAATCACAACAATTTCGGAACGAGTTTAAGTGTTTGAGTATAACACATTTTTCAAAAGGTAAAATTGCGAACATCTCTCCATAATCTTCTTAAAAAAATTCATAACCATTTTCGTTCTGTGTTCATAGATATCGATAATACGAAAATGGATATGTTATCATTCAAATCAGTTCTACAAAACAATCCGACAAGAAAAGAAGTGCAAGAAATGGTGGATAGTGGACTAAAGTTGGATGAGTTAAAATCTCAACAAGTTGGGCTATTTTGATCATTTGGGATCATTCTAGCCCATCAATGAAGCCCAATGTAATAAACTTCTCTAATGATCGGCTAGGTTTTGAACATTTGTGTTGATCGAGTGGAACACCTTAACCCTAAGTAGAAGAAAAAAAAGATTATTGATTTTCTTGCTACAGCTTCCTCATTTGCACTCATCAAGCCAACTTTGATCTTTGAGAGACATCAAAGAAGTCAAAGTAAATGTGTGGAAACATATTGTAATGGGTTGTCAAAATGAATTATGTTTATTTTGAGTTTAAATCCCACTTTTTTCTAAAGTTAATTAGTCTTTTTAATTGTCTTGAAAAACATACGAAAATCGAGGTTCAAGGGGTTGTTTAAGAAGGCAATAAGGGTCGTCTATGGATGCAAAACAAAAAAAAAGTTTTTTGGTCCCGCTATCCCTCTAAGACTGAGGGTACATGGGGAGGGGGGAGGTGCCAGAATGAAACTGGACCGTTTTGCATTGGATGATCTTTAACGTCCACCCAATTGGTGACTTTATTGTTTTGGGGAGCAATCATCAATATAATATTTGATTCATATGGTCAGCATGTCAGATCATATAATGCACCGTCTGGTCTTGTATTTGTAAAAAAACATGTCTTGAATTCAATTAAATATTGATGAGAAAAAAATCAAAACTATTTAACCTATTCCGAGTAAATTGACCCTAAAATAACATATCCAAATTAGAAGAAAGCCAATAGACTCTACTTTTTAGAATCAACCCGATTCTATCTTTGTTCGTTCCGTTTGAAAAAGGGAAGGATTACAAATGAATCAATCTTTCTTTTCGTTGTTGATTCTCTCTTTTATTAATCAATGTGTGATATTCTGAATTGTTATTACTAATGAAATTCGGAACTCAAATGATGTCAAAAGATCATTCACCCTCTTTTCACAATATATGCTAATAATAATAAAAAAAAAATGCAGTATTCAATCCAAAATTATAGCTTTCAATTTAGAAATAGAAACATTATAATCTTTAATTCAAAATTACAATATTCAATCCATACATAGCACAAATATTCAATTTGAAACTGCAATAACTCCAATATTCAATTAAAATATGCATTATTCGATCCAAAATTATAGTATTCAATTAAAAAATATGGTACTTAATTGAAAATTATAATATTCAATTTAAAACTCAATTGTGAATACTATATATAATTCTCTAGTGAGAAAAAATTGCATACCTATTCTTTCTATAGAAGTGGCTGGAAGTAGCTGAGTGTTCTCCTAGTGAGGGCTATCTTAACAATGATATTAAGCCTTCTATGGATAGTGATTGCATACATTACTACATCCGTACTAACGAACAGTTACTATTCATAATATATCTTATTTATGATTTTACATACATATGCATTTTTCATGTTTAATAGAATTTCTCTTCTACACTGGTTGATACACCTTACACCAACCACCCAACGGCGGTCTCCAACAAAGGAAATAATATACTTGGTCACTTCTCTATATTTGAATTGGTTTGTTATCATCAAAAAATTGCTTTCAACTTTAGTTTACAAAAATACTGCATATATCAATTGAACGAATTGCTTATTTGGTTCAACATCAACTATAACCATTGAACAACATGATCAACCAACATTAATTATCGCCAAAAGAGGTTTGTCTGACGGTAATATTTTAACAATCCTTGCAAACCTTCTATGGAAAACAATGTTATACAGAACTACCACTACTACACGTAGATTATAAAGTAAAAACAGTACCTGCACGATATAACATGTTGTTTACAATAATACTTTTTTCATGTTGGGTCCAGGCAATGCCCAGGCCTATCCTTACTAGTATATATATATATAATGACTATCATGCAAAAAGGCCTTGGAAAGGTCTCACTTCAAGTAAAAAATGTCTGCAGTCTGCCAACCTTTATGTTTGAAGTTGTTCCAAAGAAAGTTTGCAAGAAAAGACATACAGCTTTGGTGAAAACTAAAATAACCATCATGAAATTAGGTATTTATGCATTTTACCCCTGATTTGGATTAAATATGTAGGCCAAATTAATTTGTGAATAACTTTGTTAAAATATTTATTTGTTTTTGTTCTATACACAATAGGTATAGTCATAATTAATAAAAGAAAAGAATTATTCGGTAACTAAACAAATTATAAGAAAATAAGCAATGACTTTTTTTGGTAAGACGACGATATATTTTATTTATATAATATGCATCATTAGATCAGGGTTTACCACATTACTCCTAACACTATCTATTAGTTCTTGGATATTAGTCATACAACTTAATAAATTACAATAAGGTTGTTTAAGCCTAGCAACGAAGTGTTTCCCTCGTCTGTCTTTAATACCTTAAAAAACATTGGTGCAACTGTCCATTCTTCAAAAGGTTTATCATCCTTTAGCTTCTGCCCTTCCTGAGTTAATAGGTCAGGCACCTTGTTTTGTTCCCTAAAATTATGCTTGATCCGAAGATACCCCAGCTGGTGAAGCAACTCCATGCAATAAAAAATGACAATTGAATAAGCATCATTTTCATATTCTATCATATTTATTACCTCCGTTAAATTTGTAGAGATTTCAAACTCTTGAATGTTTAGGCTATTTCTTAATTGAAGACAATGCAATGTGAACACACCTTTAGCACCTGCAACACTGCAAATGTTTATTTTGGAACAATCCCTGCTACTAGTTTCATGCTTATCTTGAATTATAAAGCATGTCTTCCTCCATTGGTATTAGTAATCTAATGTTAATTATAATGTCTTTAGAAGATCAAAGGATAGTCTATGAAATGAACATGATCTTGAATTGATAATATCGCAAGTGTAGTAAATGATGAAAACCAAAAACCCGATTTAAGGTGGCATGCATTATCTACAGAGAACCCACCCCAAAGCCAAGTCACTATCGTATCTCCTACTACATGTATGGTGCTAGCTAAGCTTGTAATTACTGTATCTCCCCAAAAGGTCATCTAACCCCAAGGTAATACATATCCTATAAAAGTTGTCACAATCATTAATAGAAAGATTACAACTCCGATACATGTTGGAATCATTAATAGATAGTTTTCTCTTAGAATCTATGGTCCCCATATGAATGTGTGTTATATTTGGTCAAGTATCTTTGTAATGTGGCTAGGGAGCTCATGGAAGATAGGGAAACTCAGGTATTTTCCAAATGAGAAACCATGTTTAATTTTAATAAGCAAGGAAATTTCATTCCAAACGTTTTTCAAGAAATTACAAAATATAAGTTGGATTGATGATTATTTATACTTTGTCCATACCATGCATAAAAGAGTTCTAGGATTTTTAAAATGTTGTATCTGCTCTTCATGGTTGCATGGGTCATCACCATATAAGAGATGGGACAATTTTAGGTCAGAGGTGGAGATTTTCATCAAGGTCCAAATTTTTACATTGACAACATTATTAATTTGATGAGAGTGTATTTTCATACATAGAATAAAGATATACCGAGATATTGTATCCCCTTGGTGAAGACCCCTAGAATGGAAAAGAAATTTGTACATGTGCTATTAATTAGAATGGCAATTATACTTGTACAGAGGCATGGTATGATAAATTCAATAATATTTTTAGGAAAACAAAAGTAGTGGAATGTATGTCTAACAAAGGACCATTCTATTTTTTCGAAAGCCTTTTCCGGATTAATTTTGGCAATTAGATTGTCAGTTTTCCCTTCCATTTTCCTGATGTGATGGATTTATTGGATAATAATGGTGTTGACAGTACCTTAACGGTATTTTAAGAAACTGGATTGACAAGGTCCTATCAATCTTTCCATCATAGGACGAAGTCTTCTAGGGATAATTCTAGTAATAATCTTATAACTATTACCATAAAGGCTAATGAGTAGAATCATTTTAGTGATGAGGCATTTTTGCATTTAGGGATTAGGCAGACACATGCTTTGTTGATATTTTCAGTAGTACACTTATTAATAAAACATTTTTTCATAAGGATACCATCGATGTTCCTACTGCGTGTCAATATTTATGGTAGAAGAAGGGGTGCTATCCATCCGGACCAGGAGACTTAAAAGGGTGGAGGGGGTTTACAACAGTTTTAATTTTTTTTCCGATGGTTCTATGCCTAGTCGTGCTCTCTTCTCATTGGATAGGGAATGGTAACCATGTTTAAAGGGAAGTTATACGATATGGAGTGATTCGTATTGAAAGCATTTTCATAGTAGGAGGTAATATAACCTAGGATTGCACTTTCCTCGTGTATCGAAGTGTTGTCTTCTTGTTGGAGGGATATAATTTTGTTTCTTCTTAGTCGATTAAAGTTGTGGTATGAAAGAGCCTAGTGTTAGCATCCCCCTCGTTGAGCCAATTTATTGAGTATTTAAGCTTCAAAAAATCTTTGTCTTGTTTGAGAATATTGTTGAAGTCCTTCATTAGGACACGTTCGAGGTTTTGGAGGAATAAACTATTCAGGTAGTTTTTAGAGTTATGGATGACATCAAGTCTTTTCATTATGATCTGTTTTTTGGTGAATATGTTCCCAAAAGCTTTTTTATTCCAAATACTAATATCATGTTTAAATTTTCGGATGACTGAGGGAAGATTTTGATCATTTTTTGATATTATCAATAATATTGGGGAGGTATGGGTGTGAGCACCACATTGTTTGAAATCTAAAAAGATACGTTTTCTACAAGAGAAATTGTCTCTAAATAGGGATAAGAGCAGTGTGCAGTGGTCCGAAAGTGTTCTAGGTAGGTGAAGGACTTGGGCATCAGGAAATTATTTATCCATTCTTCATTAGCAAGAACAAGATCAAGTCACTCAAATATGAGGCTATTTTTTTAATGTATTATTTAACCATCTGTAACGATTACCTTTAAATCCCTTATAGATAAGTTCTTAGTAATTTATTATATCACAAAATTCCCTTCTACTGGAATTGTTTAGGGGATTCTCACCAAGTTTGTCAACATTATTCAAAAGCTTGTTGAAGTCCCCACCATTTAGCCATTTTCTAGAGTAGGTGTCCTTCATTCTATGAAAGTTATTCCATAGAATTTTTCTTAAGTAACAGTAGAAACTCACATAAATACAAATAAATTGAAAAAAATTATTGTTTGAACATACCTTGATCATTGCATGCACTTCTTGCTCGGTGATTGCAATTTCGTTAAGCTCCACCAGGTTATCATCCCATAGAACGACAATGCCACTAGAGTTGTCCACTACCAGGACCTCAATCATTTTGTTGAATAGGAAATCATCTAATAAGACTTGGTGGTTCTACATTTTTGTTTCTAACAATGCTACTAAGGGTGGTTTATGACAATGCAGTCAGGATCTAAAATTTCTCCTAAAGTCTGGACCATTACCTCCTCTACAGTTCCATACTATAAAATTTATTGATTTATTTAGGTTTGGTGGGGTTAGCATAGGAGTATTCCATATGGTCATTGATGACACATTTGGATTGTCCTTCATTGTCGGGTTCAAAACTAGTACATAATTTCCTATCTTGGGGTTGACTAGGGTCCTGATATTTATCGAACATTTTACTAAATTTGGTGGAAAAATAAGGATAATTTTTTTGTCAATTATTTTTTATTTCATTTAGAACACCTATTTGAGTTATTGCTTCTCTTATTAACGCTAAGGCTTCTTCTATTTCCTGAGTGTTGGAATTCACTCGTTGTATTGGGACTAAGTTTAATGGAAGAGGCAGTTGGGATGTGATCGCTATGTTGTTCGACACCTGGGATCTTGTACTACCCATTGAGCCCGGTGGAGTTATAGATAGAGAGAAAGGATATCCTTGAGCCGAACCCTGTATCATCCAGTGATGAAAAAGTGGATCCATGTCCTGTATGTTTTGAAAAACGAAATGAAAGTTTTGGGCCTCCAACAGAGAGAGGATCTGATGAGGATCTGGCAGTGATGATTCCCATGTTGGGATTTGGAAAAATGGTATGGTAGGGAACTGATAGTTTAGTGGGGATTCTGATAGACTTTACTGTTGAAATAGAAAATAAAAGAATAAATACTGTTGTTTCATACTAGATTCACTGATATTACAACAAGAAGTCTAAAAACAAAACAATCACGAGTACACTACTTACATAACAAATCACATCCTAAGACAATAATCAACTTTAGTTATATAATCATAAAGATCAAAACCTTTCTAGACATTCGAGAGACTAGAAACTCTCCCAAAATTCCCTTTTCTTTATTTTCTGAATACCCTTGTTTTAACTGCCCTGTCCCTATTTCTACAAAAAAAAACCACCCAATACATGTGTAACTATCTCATGACAGTTACTAAGTTTGTTAATTCTTTATTTTGGCCTCCTGGAATAAGTTTTTATAACTTGAGGAACATCATTACCCTTCCCTATAAGAATCACCTTGTCCTCAAGGTGAAATTCTGGAAATTGTTGATCGATGATTGCATATTCCTCCCAAGTATTCTCAAATTCTGATAGATTCTTCCACTTGATTAGAACTTCCAATTTACCATTTATTAGCTTCCTGATCTGTCTCACTGCTTCAGGCTCAACTTGAAGCTCCAATTCTTGGGTAAGAAATGGAGATAGGTTTTGAGCAGAAATAGTTGGAAGCAAGCATTTTATCAACTGTGAAACATGAAACACTGAATGGATGCGTGCCCTAACTGGGAAACTCCAACCGATAAGCTACGGGATCAATCTTTTCTAGAATCTTGTAATGACCATAAAAGCGGGGACTGAGTTTTTCATTCATCTTCTTAGCCAAAGAACGTAGTTTGTAGGGCCGAAGTTTGAGATATACCATTTAACCAATCTCTAAAGTCAGTTCTCTACGATGTCGATCAGCTTGATTCTTCATTCTTTGTTGTGCTTGTAACAAATGCTCTTTGAGTTTGGTTAAGATCACATTTCTAGTGCGCACCTGTTCATTTACTTCTTCCACCGCTGAAGTAGTGTCATCCATGTGAAAAATTGATGATTGATCCCTTCCGTATAATGCTTTAAAGGGTGTCATACCTGCAGATCTGTTAAAGGATGTATTAAACTAATACTCAGCCCAAGATAACCAGTGGGACCAATCCTTAGGATTTTCTCCTGCCATACAACGAAGATATGTCTCCAAACTTCTATTCAACTCTTTTATTTTCCCATCAGTTTCTGGATGATATGAAGAGCTATACCGTAAGGTAGTGCCTGCTAGCTTGAATAGTTCCTTCCAAAATTGGCTTATGAACACACGGTCACGATCAGACACAATAGACTTAGGAAATCCATCCAATTTAACCACTTCCTTAATGAAAACAACTGCCACATCTTTCGCATTAAAAGGGTGTGAAAGTGGAATAAAATGTGCATACTTAGTAAGACGATCCACTACAACCAAAATAGTATCAAACCTATGGGATTTAGGAAGTCCAGTAATGAAGTCCATACTTACATCCTCCCACACATGATGAGGTATAAGCAAATGTTGGAGTAATCCCGCATGACTCAAAGTTTGAGACTTGTTCTTTTGACAAATTTCACACCTAGCAACAAAGACTTGCACATCCCTCTTCGTACCTTCCCAGTAGATATTCTCGGACAACCTTTTATATGTGCGAAGATACCCCGAATGGCCTCCAATAGTTGAAGAATGAAACTCTTTCAATAGCCCAGGTATTCGAGATGATCCTTTAGGAAAAACCAATCATCTTTTATATAGTAGACATCCATTCTTCAAGCTGTAGGTGTCATCTGATTGTTGTCCTGAAATTGACTTTTGTAAATAGAAGCCATGTTGGTGTCTCCTTGTACTTCCTGGTCCCATTCCTCCTTGTCTTTATATTGCAAAACTGAAAACCCATATAAATCTAAAGGTTCCCTGCGTCTTGACAAAGCATCAACCACTCTATTTTCAACACCCGATATGTACTTGATTTCAAACTTATAACCCATGAGCATGGAAACCCATTTCTGTTGATTCTCATCCATAACCCTCTATCCTAGCAAAATTTTAAGGGTGTTTTGGTCAGTTTTAATGATGAAATGATGGCCTAGCAAATAGTGATTCCATCTCTTGACTACCAACACGATAGCTCGTTCATATACTGAACATTGTCTCACTCTCGAAGAAAGCATTCGACTGAAATAGGAAATAGGTTTACCATGTTGCATCAAAACTGCACCAACACCAAATCCTGAAGCATCAGATTCAATTAAAAAGGGTTGAGAAAAGTTTGGCATCGGTAAAACAGACACTTGAGTCATAGCCAACTTCAATGCCTCAAAAGCTTGTTGAACACTTTCTCCCCATGAAAAGACATCTTTCTTTAGTAAATCAGTTAAAGGGGCAGCAATCTTACCATAATCTTTGACAAATTTTCTGTAGTATCCTATGAGTCCCAAAAATCCCCGCAAAGACTTTATATCTATAGGACTTGGCCAAGATATCACACAGTCAATTTTGGAAGATTCAGCCTGCACTCCTTCAGAGGAGATGATATGACCTAAATATTCAAGTTTAAGCTAACCAAATGTGCATTTGTTCTTGTTGATTAACAGCTGATTCTGTTTGAGAATATCCAAAACAACCTTCAAATGCCCCAGATGTGAAGCATAATCCTTATTGTAAATAAAAATATCATCAAAGAATACTAAAATAAATTTCCACAAATGATCCCTGAAAATATCATTCATTAGTGATTGAAAAGTTGAGGGTGCATTGGTCAAACCAAATGGCATGACCATAAACTCATAATGTCCCTCATTAGTGCAAAAGGTTGTTTTTGCTTCATCTCCAGCTTAAATGTGAATTTGATGCCTGACTTAGGATCCAACTTGGAAAATATGGTGGCTCCCCCTTGCTCATCAAATAACTCATCAATGCATGGTATCGGAAATTTGTCGGGGATCGTGATATCATTAAGAGCCCAATAATCCACACAAAATCTCCAATTTCCATCCTTCTTCTTAACCAGTAATACTGGACTAAAATATGGAATAGTACTAGTTTTAATGATTCTAGCAGCCAGCATCTCTTTGACTAAACTCTCGATCTTTGCTTTTTGAGAAAGAGAATATCGATATGGATGAATGTTTGGTGGTTGTGCTCCAGATTGAAGAGTAATAGCATGATCCCAAGAACGATGTGGTGGTAGGCCTAAGGACTGCTCACTTACTTCTGGATAATCATATAATAACTTTTCAATCTCCTTCGATGTTATAGTTGCTTCATCTTTAATTATTCTTCTTGATTCAACTCGACCAGAAATCCTTGGTTTCCCTTCTTTAACAAATTGGTCATGGCTTTGAGTGACACTACTATTTGAACCATGGCTGGATCCCCTCGAAGTGACACCAATCTTCTTGCATCTTTGAATTTCATAGTAAGAAGTTTCCAATTCACCCTCATCTCTCCTAATGTGGCCAACCATTCCATCCCTAATACCACATCATTTCCCTTCAATTCAAATAGAAAATACTGTTGGTTGATTTGGACTCCTTGCACATCTATCCTTACCTCTTTGCATACTTCACTCCCACTAACTTGCTGACCATTACCAAATGTTACTTCAAATCCTTTGGTCTTCTTAATAGGTAAATGCAGATGATGAGTGAGGGTGGATGATATAAAATTATGGGTAGCTCCACTATCGACCAAAATTATCACATTTTCCCCATGAATCTTCCCCACAAGTTTCATTGTTCTACCTCTGTAAGGCCCACAACTGAATTAATATTCAACACCATCATAGTACCTTTCATTTCCCCTTCAGCTACATCTTCTCCGGTAAACTCAAAGAATTCCTCTTTTTCATTTTCATCTGTGTTAGGTGCCTCTGAATTAATCAATAGGTTAAGCTGCCTATTTTTACAACGACGATTAGGGTCAAATTTTTCATCACATCTGAAACATAACCCTAGATCTCTTTTCGGGTAAATTCTAAATTAGACAACCTTTTGAATTGTCCTTCAGACTTTGCTACTGTAGTCCCGTTGAAGCTAGTCGACTTTGTGGCAGTATGCACTGGTGAATCAGTCTTACGACTTGCCACTCCGGCTCTTGAGTCACGAGATTCAAGAATGTTTGCAACTCAGTGATAATTTGGTCTAAACCCAACTGGTTTATTGCTTGCACTTCCTCTGCCTGATTCAAATTTAAAACCTTGTACTTGATGCAAAACATAGTTTCGATCCTCCACCTTTTGAGCCATCTCCATTATCTCCCTCAATGTTTGATCCTGTAACAACATCACTTTACTCGAATTTCCTCTTCCAGCCTATTTAAAAATACTCCAGTTAACATTCCATCAGATGCCTCCTTCATAGATGCTGACACCTTTTCAAATTCTTCACGAAACATAGTAACTGTGCTAACTTGCTTTAACCCCATTAAGACATCATATTGGTTAATTTTTTGAGAATGATGAAATTGATTTAACAACTCTCTTTTGAAGTTTTCCCAGGTGAACATTTGTTGTCGAGATTCCATCCAATAATACCATTTAAGGCTTTTCCTTCCAAACAAACACCTGCTGCCTGTATTCTTTCCACTTCAGAAATTTTATTCACGGCAAAATATCGCTCCACTCTGAAAATCCATCCCAAAGGATCCTCTTCTTCGAAAGCTGGTAGTTGTAGTTTCTGAAACTTCTTCCCATCTTTTTATCCAGCCCAGTGGACATTGCTTCCCTCTTCTTGGTTTTCGACAGATCTGGTTTGAGAAGGGGATGCTTCTGCCATCATAGTTCCCCCTTGTGCTTCAATTCTCGCAAGAGTCTCTATCATTTCTTGAAACCATCCTTCCAGTTTTCTGACATCTTCTCTTACCCCTGTCAAATTTGTCTCCACTTGTTCGACTCGTCCCACCATTCTACTCACCATCCCTGAACGTTACTGCTCTGATACCAATTTGATAGACTTTACTGCAGAAAGTGAAAATAAAAGAACAAATACTGCTCTTTCACACTAGATTCACTGATATTACAACAAGAAGTTTGAAAAAAAAAACAATTACGAGTACACTACTAACATAACAAATCACATCATAAGACAATAATGAACTTTAGTTATATAATCATAAATATCATAACCTTTCTAGACATTCAAGAGGCTAGAAACTCTCCCAGAATTCCCTTTTCTTTTTTTCTGAATACCCTTGTTTTAACTGCCCTGTCCCTATTTCTACAGAAAAAACCACCAAATACATGTTTAACTGTCTCATTATAGTTAATAAGTTTCTTAATTGTTTATATTGGCCTCCTGGAATAAGATTTTACAACTTGAGGCACATCAGATTCCCATGTTGGTATATGGAAGAATGGCATGATAGGGAACTGATAGCTCAGTGGGGATTCCCATGTTCGTATATAGAAGAATGGCATGATAGGAAAATCGTAGTTCATTGTGGATTCCATGTTGGGAAATGGAAAAATGTTATGATAGGGAACTGGTAGTTGAATGGGGGGTGGAGAATGCTCGACATCCATAAGTGACTGTGGTAAGTCACCATCTCCATTGTCATAGCATATGAGAATAGCTGGTCCATGAATGTTGGGTTTTGAACTACAACCATTACTACTTGATTCTCCATGAGTACATTAAAGATCAAAGAGTAACCTTGCAGAGTCAAAAATGTGGAGGGGATCAGGGGGTGGCGTAAATTATAGTTGCCTTTTCAATTTGGGAGTTTACTTGGAAAAGAGGGAAGGGATAGTTCTGGCTCATTTTCAAGATTGGATTGTTGAACTAGTTTTTAGAGGGAGTGATTTAGTTCTCCTTTTTTAGAGTGCTATAGATGTCTGGGTTTTTTAGGAAATAACATCTGAGAGAATTATGACTTTTTTTTATTAATTTGACCTATTGGATTCTCCCATTTATTAAGATGTTAAAATCTCAATAAATTGTAGTTAACCACATAATTTTAATAATACTTAAATTTAATGAAATATGACAATCCACGTCATGTTCTCTTGAGATGTGTTCTTTTGCATTCACATTATAATGCCTTGACCTAGTATTTATCTAGACAAGATTAGATTTGACAAGTTTTTTCAAAGGAACTTTCGACGTGAGTCTTGGGGTGGAACATACCAAAAACTCTTTGGGACACAAATGAAAGACATAGATTATATGACGTACATCCTAGAATTTGGAGCGTAAGCCCCAGTGATAAAAACATAAAACATACACCTGGGAGTTAAATTTATTTTTTATTATTTCAACAATATTTATACAATAAATCATATTTTTACTATTGGTGTAATGATATTAATATGTTATACTACCATATTTTCATGTTGTAATGCCTTCTCCTTAAATATATAATGAAATAAAGTAAGTCTCATAAAATTCTTTTTTGAAAAAATTTAACGTTTTGAGACAAGTTTTATTAATAATCAAAATCCAAATTATTTTTAAATAAAATGGCCCGAGGCCCAATCTAATAAGACAAAAGTCCCTCGGTTTACTAAAATTGTCATATATCTATTCAATGTATAAGGGTACCCAATACTCTTTCTTTTTATCAATCTTATCTGCAATAAGATGTCAGTGTGTTGTCGGAGGAACTCCCAACTATTCTGGCTCCTCTTATAGGTCATTTCCAAGCTTGAGCCCATCTTGCGATGGTTAAAGCTTTGTCTATCACCTTCCCTATTACCTGCTATATCTCCTCTCGTCTTTTTGCCTTTGACCAACTGATTAATGGTGCTTTTGTGTAGGTGGCCGGGGTTTATCCCCAAGGAATTGAAAAATGAGTCCTGGAGTTCATCACTCATGAATCTCTCATAAACAACCCTAATCTTCTTCTTCCTTCCCCTTTTACACTAACCTCCTTATTTTCTATCGTCATGACCAGATAAAGTTGAGTTGGTAGCTCTCTCTCTTCAAAGTTTATTAAATTTTAATGGTTGTCTTCGATCCAACTGCCTATTTTTTGTGAAGTTTTTTGATAGCTAAAGCATTTCTTTTTAGCCTTTATTACATATATAATGTTGTCTTCCGAGTAAACATGCTTAAATTCATAGTTGTGTATATGGTTTCATGTCATAGATAGGTTTGCTATTTTTGTTGCTTGTCCTTCTTTGTTGATGCTTTTGTCCATATGTTAATGATGAATAGTAATTATCCATGTTCTGAAACACAAAGTTGAGATTTGTACTTTGTCACTATTTATGTGCTTGTTGGAATATATGATTCCACCAGTTATCACAGGACGAGGTCCCTCGACAATATTAAACTGTAGAAAATAAATAGCACAATGTAAATCAAGCAGAATAATTTTACATGGAAACCTCCTTGCTCAAGAGAGTAAAATCACGACCTATCACACATGATTTTTCAAACTATTTTCACTAATCTTCTCAAGCAATATTGGAACACAAATTACAACCAAACAATGAGATTAACCTCCTAATCTCAATCCTAAGTAATACAACATATTACTTACTGAGCCTAAGCAATGCATCCATTGGCCACTATACTAACCCTCACTGATTACTATATACTTTTGATCGGAAGACAAAAAGTTACGATGTTCTTACAATGACACAAAGTTTTGAAATGTTTCTAACAAGAGTGAAACGAATCCTACAAATTAAGTGCAAAAAACACGGAGCTCGAAATACAATAAAGACTCTCCAACACTCTATCAGGTCCCTTTGATGAGTTGAGCAGTGTTCTTCCTTGAAGATAGCCTTTTCTTTGTAAGCTTAAGAATTTTGTTAGCCAAATCTAGAGTTTGTGTTTTGTGAGAAGAGGCTATTTCAAATGAACACAAACTCTTTGAGACGACCTCATTGGCTGAGAGTCAGCTTCTCTAAAAAGAAGTGCACCAACAACATCAGAGATGGCAGCTTTTTTAACAGTTGTCTTGTCGTCCTTTTCACATACGCAACCTTCCTAGGACCAGGTCCCTTGCAATGTTCTTTGTGAGTTCTTGAGAAGACTTCTTAACTCTCTTTCACTTTTGAATGAATGAATCTTCTTGTTGTTTGTAATTTTGATTATATCGACCAAAAAGAATTATTGTCCTTTTGACAAACAACCTCATATGTTTTGATTGGTGAAGTACGTTGGCGACTTCACCTACCCACTGATAGGACAACTTTACAGTTGTACACCATTATACATCTAATGGAGAGACCTCTACCAGGGATCGGGTCCCTGCATTTGTAAGCCACTGAAACAAAAATTCACGTCCTCACTTTCTATTGGTGCAGTACACTGCACTTTTCACCTACCACCTGACATGACAACTTTATAGTAGTACCCCATTTTGAATCTAGACGAGAGCACTCTGAAAGGACCGGGTCCCTGTATTTGTGAGGATTATCAAAACTCCTAGAATATAATATGTTCCCCCTTTTTGATAATGACACACAAATATTCCTCACGCTGAGTTTATTAATTCATTTCACTGTCGTTTGTCCCAATAACAATGATTTGTTTCCTTGTTAAATCTCTAAGTTTGTTAAATCATCAAAAATTAACATCAGTTTCAAAATAACATTTTCCCCCTTTTTGATGATAATAGACTTATTTAGATTCTTCCCCCTTTCACCAGTTTCCCCTTTGAACATGACTCTTCAAGTAACTGGATTGGTCCCCTTTTTTTCATCATCCCTGAAGTTTGTCAAATCATCAAAACATCAAAATAGCATTTTCCCCCTTTTTGGTGATGACAAACTTGTTCAACTTTTTCCCCCTATCGGCATGACCATGTCCTCTTCAAGTATCTAGCATTGATTCCCCCAATCGGCATGACCACGTCTTCTTCGAGTAGCTAACATCATTGATCTCATACCTTAACAATATTTCGCCTTTTGACATCATAAAAAATAGTTAAAGCAGTAAACTAAGTTGATAGAAATGTCGTTCAAGAATATTCATGGCCACTTGGGCAACACTGAGCATGAGTAAAAATACATAAAGTAATGAGGCAAGTCAGTAGATACAAGACATTTTTCATTTATAAATGAAAAAAAAACAGCAATCAAAGCATTGCACATATTATTACGAATGAGAACCAACACAATGCCCACTGAGTTTCGATAGGGAATGAGGAGGACTGACACGGGAGTGTAGGAAGAGGGGGGATGGCGTAGCAGCAAGGGATTGAAAGAATAGAATTAGTAGAGCATATCCCTTAGCATGGTTCCTTCAGAAGCCTCTCTTGAAGTTCACATTATTTGTTGCCCAGGCTTCATGTTGAATCTTCAGGGCTGCCTTTTCTATTTCAACCTGGTCCCTCTGATAGTGCTGTTTCAGAACCTGAGCTTTCAGGCAACCTATTTTAGTGTCCTTGGTAGCAATACCAATTATCATAGCTTCCAACGCTAGCCTGAGTTTCTCATTACAGAAAGATTGGTACAATAAAACTTACTCAAGGCCTCCGAGATGAATAGATCAATGATTGAGGAGCCATTTTAAAAAAAATCAGTTATTTAAGGTCAGACACCCTTCTATTCAGAATACTTTTAGTTCTCAGAATATCAACCTCTTCCTTTTTAAACATCATCTTTTCTACCTTTTATTTTGCTTGTTGGACCTGGTCCCTCTTTTCACATAAAAACATCTTCATCAGAAAACTCTCCAGTGAGAACAAAGGGTTTAACCATTTGAAGTGTTTTTCAGAGAGAAGAAAAGAGGGTTTTAAAAATTTCTTATTTTGGAAAATGGATTTGAAAAGAAATATGGAGTATAAAGGAAGTAAAATGGTGTATTATATGAAAGAAACTATCATTATGGTATTCACAAGATGGGAAAACAGTAGATACCTGAATGACAGACATGTGGCAATTGCAACGATTTTCATGCGTAATTCAAACTTCAATGTTAAGAGTGTTAACCTTTGAGAATGGATCGGGTCCCTCTCTGTACCTTGAATGTGATTGGATAGATCTGTCTTGACCTCCCTTTTCCTTCAGCCCTTTTGCCATGTGTGTATACCTACAAAAGGTATGAGACTAAAATTGCTAAAACATACATAACTAAAAAATCAAGGATATCTGCTCCGTTTGCATAGTCATGAGAGGGTTAATTTCTTCAAGCAGGATCCATTCAATCTGTTTTCAGCATTCCCAACTTCAGTTTAATTATCACCTCTAGGTCTTCTAAGAGCTTCAAGCTGCTGCTTGATCCACAAGAGTTGAGCACATCAAGCTGCACTTGCTATATTTTCTACCTCAGTTGTTGAAAGGGCAACTGAATCTTGCCTTTTAGTTCCCCATAAGTGAGAGATTAGCCTAGAACATATGTCATTCATGAGGTACTCTTTCTACTAACTGGATTGCCAGCATTATCATCATAACCATATTCCTCCAAATCAAAAAGTCTCCTGATGGACAAAATAGAACCAGGTCCCTTGTCTTCTTCAAACGTCTTAAGATTCTCTTAGCAGCCTTCAAATGTGATTCTTTTGGACAATCTTGGAATCTTGTATAAATCATAACACTTGCATCATTTACATCTAGACCAGATCCATCAGCATCCAACTTCGAGTTGGTACCCATAGGAGTATCAATTGTCTTGGCATCCATATTATTAAAACTTCTTTTTTAGCTTCTTTGAGTTGGATGACGCTTATCGTGACCAACGACACTATCCTACGGTATGAGTTTCTATGATCGTCGATAATATGGTAACCCAACCAAGGGTTGGGGTCGTGTCCCAAGGGAGCGGTTTTGAGAATTCATAGAAAAATAGAATTACATTCTAACTAGTCATAGCTAAAGATACTAACGAACAAAACATAGTAAATAAAAGGGGGTGGCACGAAAGTGTCAAATATCAAATGGGGTTTTTCTAACAAGTGATAAAACAATAAAATAAACAAGAAAATCAAGTATGGGGACAGGTTTTGGGGATGTGACCGCAATATAAGTTGAGATAAATTGTTGGGTATGTGCTTTCGATAGGAAATTTGCAAAATAGTAGTGACTATGCTAAGCTATAAATGGAAATAAGTTCCCTCTCGGGCAACTTACCCCGTTTTAAATGCGTTCCTCTCGGACACCCATTTGCCGCTTGAAGATCAGCCTATGCCTTACCCCACTCACTCTCTCGAGCTGAGTGTTAGGATATGGGACTAGGGCTCATCCTCTCGGGCTGAACCTCATATCGACCCACTTCTTACGCCATCAGTCTAGTGGTTTTGGTTTCGTGACCTCCTTCTCGGGCAAGCCGAAAACACATGGGTGGCTTTGTATTTGCAACTACAAACCCTTTAGATTAAACCACAACCACTATGTGAAATCACCATTAAAGTACATCTAACCTATCAGCAAGCAAGACCAAACAAGAATATCAACCCATATTTACTAAATCACACCCCAAGAATGGGGGTTTTTAGCCACCCATCAAGAACTAAGAAATTATACCTAACATGATAATGAAATCATCTGGGTATAAGAAATTAAACCTTAAATTAGCAAAGGAAATTGAATAGAGAAGACCCACTTCCAACTTGGGGAAGAAGAACTCCTTTCTTCAAGTCTCCACAAAACCCTCCCCAAACTTGAGAGAAAAATACAGAAAAATACTATAGACTAATAATAATTTTTACTCTAAAATGTTCCACTCCAAATTGTTCTCTTAAGACTATAATTCTAACTAGTATTTATAGTTTTCACAGATTGTGCTGCGGAGGATTGTTCAGCGACACTAGTCGAGATCGCCGATGAACTCGGTGATTCACCTTTTGGTCAGCTCATCACCTTCAGTGTCTTGCCTTTAGCATCCTCGCATTCTGGATCATTGGGCGGTACAGTACTGCTTCGTGGAATTGATAAGCGACTTGCCGACTACTCCTTTCCTCACCGACTACTCCTTTCCTCACCTTTCGATCCACTTCCTTCAAGGCTTTGCGTACTGGAATGAAGGGCAGTTCGTGTCGTTTCGGCGACTCACCAAGTTGAACTCGGTGAACCGCAGAATTCTATTTCTTGTTCTTTTCAACCCTATTTGCTATGTTTTGCCCCTACGTGTCCATGCTTCCACTAAAACTTCAAATACCTGAAACTTCAGTATTTTAATCAGGTATTGATATAAAACAAGAATTCAAGGACACTATTTCCATTAAAATAAAGCTTTAAATGAGTCCAATTTGTGGACTCATCAACACCCCCAACTTAGACTTTTGCTTGTCCTCAAGCAAACTCAAGTTCAGCCGTTTAAAAAGGGTGCCTCAAACATTGCTACACAAGTGTAATCACGAATGCACACAACAAGACTCAATTTACTTATGCAAGGATCAATTGTGTACTCAAAGATTCAAATTGTGACACACCATCAACAAAGATTCTCAAGCTCGCAATACTTGCAACTTGTGCAAGGTCAAGCTCAACAAGAATATGTAAATGCCCTCGCACAAATGATTCCATAATAACACATATATATGAGCCAATTTAATACCAGGAAACATATACAACACTGACACTCAAAAAGAGGAACACAATGCATGTTTTCACCCATAGGTTTGCTCTTATTTTCCAATTGACTTTCGATCGAGCTTACTCAAGATCAAAAAGGTCTTTCTAAGGCTTGTAACGGGGCTAAGTGCAAATGCATGGTCATTTAGACTTAGTGACTTTTTCGTCGTGAGATGCGGTACTCTCAAAGCATTCCCTTCTTTTCCTTTATCACTTCTTTTTCTAGTGCTTTAAAGTCATCCATTTATTCACTCCCCATGAGTTTCTTGGAACCCCAATATCCTTTGTACTTTATTCCTCAAATTTCTTTTTCAATTTTTTTTTGGAGGGCTCCATTGTTCTGCAACATGTGTAAATGGAGACTTCTTATAGCACTTCTTGACTTCTCCTTTTCCTTTTCACCACACCCCCAACTTAGGCCTTTTGTCCTAGGTGTATATTCACTAAACCACAAATCAAGAGAATATAGGTAGCGGATCAAGTAAGGTCTAGGGTTTATCAATGTTCTTCCAATGAAAGGTAAGGCTCAAAGGTGTTCAAAAGAGTTTCACACGCTCACAGGTAGGTTCCAAAAAGAGGTATATGCCAAATTGGCTCACACTCTTTAAAATTGCCTAAGATCATCTCAAGAGTACACCTTTCTAAATCAATTAGACTAACAAGGCAAATTCTAGGTTTATTCATGCATGGTTCAAAGTAAGGTAATCACACAAGGCATCGATACTTCAGTGAAGCAAGACTACACACATTTTCTAGTGTGCAATGGTCATCACAAGAGAATCAATTTGATAAATGGCTAGTCACAACGAGATGCAAAGACTGCACATATTGTCTATGTAACTTCATTTGACCTCGTCGTAGCCGTGCATTCATGTTTGTTCAATTGAGAGCACTATTCAAGTCATCGGTATTGATCGAAACCGAGACTTAAACTTTTGCAAAAGAACAACCACTTACAACACAAGAGGTGGCGAATTTTTTTCGAAAGGATCAAAATTATGTTGCAATTAAAACAGCAGGAGCCATAAGCTCAAATATCCACAAAAAAAAGTATTTAAAACACAACTTAAAGTAGACAACCCAAATATTTACAGAACAAAACATGAATGTCAACACAAACGGTGTGGGCCTCACCCCACCACAAATAAAGACTGTTTGTCCTCAAATGCAAGTAATAAGTGTTAAATGGGAATTGATAAAGTAAACCAGTTGACCCAGAGATATTTTGATCAACTAGTTGCAAATGAGGCTAGATCTCTCAAGAATAACTCGGGGTGTTGAAAGACCAACCCTGTGTGAAGATGCATCGGTTGCCATGCAATCCACAACTGAGTACAATTTAGCAATGTGAATTCCCTAATAATACATGAAATATAAAACTAGCGTGCAAGTGTGAGTTAGGGCGTATAAAAAAGTGAGGTAAGCAGTAAACTGGACACTTTGAAACCTTTGCTTGGACGACTTTCCATTTATCTCCTATTCAGTGACATTAATTATACTGGCCTGTTCAGTCGGCGGCACGCTGAATATTTAGCTTCCTCGCGAAAGATTACAGGACCTCTGGTTGCAGGTGAGTCCGAACGGCGATTTGCATTGTGCTCGCCTAAAGGGTCAGTGATTCACTACTGAAATTTTTTTTACGTGCACCGAGTTTTACAGACTCCAAACCCAGACTGGGAGAGTTCAAACGGCGGATAATAGTTCGATCGTCGAATCAGTCCGCAGTTCGCCAAAGATGTCCTGATCTTGCTGATTCTTTCTGCGTGTCGCTAAATGGACTTGTGGTGCGCCTATTTGCACTGTTCATTCACTATCCACACTTCTATCTACATAATTGATACATTATTGTTTTATTAAACAGATGTAATTGGTAAGAATCTTGGGTTGCCTCCCAATAAGCACCTTATTTAACGTCGTGGCTCGACATAGGAATACTATCAAGCATCCTCCAGATACAATTCTTCAAACTAAAGTGATTTCCTGGCAGTCCCTAAGGTATAACTTCAAACGCTGCCTGTTAACTTTAAATGAGGGTCCCTAATTACCTTCAACTTCTATGGCACCATTGGTGAACACTAGTGTCACTCTGAAAAACCCAGACCATTTGGATTTTAGCTTCCTTAGGAATAGCCTTAGTCGTGAATTGTACAACAACATCTAATCTCCAACATTGAATTCCCTCTGGACTATCCGTGTGTCGTGCCATTTCTTCATTTTCTCTTTGTAAATGGCTGTGCTGTCGTAAGATTTGAGCCTAAACTCATCTATTTCATTCAACTGGTCCAACCTCTCCCTTGAAGCCTTTGTCCAATTTAAATTCAGAGTTTTCAATGCCCATAAGGCTTTGTGTTCTAGCTCAACAGGTAAATGGCTTAATTTACCAAAAACTAGCTGATATGGGGACATTCCTATAGGTGTGTTATAAGCAGCCTGACATGCCCACATGGCATCTTCAAGCTTTCTAGACCAGTCGGTTCTACTGTCGTTTACTGTCATGGATAGAATGCTTTTGATCTCACGATTTGACACCTCAACTTGTCCGCTCATTTGGGGGTGATATGGAGTGGCGACCTTGTGTTTTACTCCGTACTTGCTCAATGCACTGGAAAACCACTTATTGCAAAATGCGATCCTCCATCACTTATGGTTGCACTTGGAGTGCCAAACCGTGCAAAGATGTAGCATTTCAAAAATTGGACAATGCTTCTTCCTTCATTATTCGGGAGTGCGACATCCTCCACCCATTTGAACACATAGTCCACAACTACTAAGCTATACTTGATTCCAAACGAGCTGACAAATGGACCCATGAAATCAATTCCCCACACATCGAATTGTTCAATTTCCAAAATAGGTGTAAGGGGTAACCCGTGTCTTCTTGACACTTCGCCTTGTTTCTGACATTGCGGATATCTCTTTGCAAAATCATGGGCATCTTTGTAAAAAGAATGCCAATAATAATCACTTTGGAGAATCTTAATGCGGTACGGTTTCCACTTTGATAACCCCCTACTAGTGATGTGTGGCAGGCATGAAGGATCTCTGTTGATTCTTCTTTCGGAACACACCTTCTTATGACATGATCAGCACATTCCCGAAATAAGTATGGCTCATCTCAGAAGTATCTTTTAACATCAAATAGGAACCTCTTTCGTTGGTAAGTGTTTAACTCATTAGGAATCAACCCACATACGATGTAGTTTGCAAAGTCAGCATACCATGGCGCGTGTGTGAGTGACAGTGTGAATATCTGCTCATTTGGGAATGAGTCATTTATTTCCTTTTCCTGCTCAGTACCTGCTTTTCTCTCTAACCGCGATAGGTGATCTGCAACTTAATTCTCGTAACCTGTTTGATCTTTAACCTGAAAATTGAATTCTTGTAAGAGTAACACCCATGTTATCAGTCTTGGCTTCGTATCCTTTTTTGCCATGAGGTATCAGAGTGCTGCATGGTCTGTATGAACAACTAATTTAGTGCCTAGCAAGTATGCCCAGAATTTTTCGAAAGCATAGACCACTGCTAGCAACTCTTGTTCAGTGATTGTGTAATTTCGCTGGGCACTATTTAGAGTCTTGCTTGCATAATAAATTGGATGAAACAGTTTTGTACGCTTTTGTCCCAATACTACACCTAATGTCATCCCACTTGCATCACACATTACTTCGAATGGTTCTGACCAATTGGGGCTGATGATAATTGGTGTGGATGTCAATTTTTCCTTCAAACATTTAAATGCTGCCATACAAGTGTCATCAAAGTAGAATTTCACTTCCTTCTCTAAGAGTTTGCATAGCGGTTGTGCAATATTTGAGAAATCCTTAATGACTCTACGGTAGAAGCCTGCATGGCCCAAGAAACTGCGAATCCCCCTTTACAGAGATCGGTGGTGGTAGTTTCTCAATAACCTCAATTTTTTCTTTGTCAACTTCTAGCCCTTGTTGCGACACTTTATGCCCAAGAACAATGCCTTCTTTCACCATGAAATGACATTTCTCCCAATTTAGGACTAGATTATTTTCCACACACCTTTGGAGCACTAGCTCTAAATGTTTCAAGCATTCTTTAAAGGTGTACCCCACGACTGAGAAATCATCCGTGAAGACTTCCAGAGAGACTTCAACCATATCCACAAAGATGGACAACATGCATTGTTGAAAAGTTGACGGTGCATTACAAAGTCCGAATGACATCCTTTTGAATGCAAAGGTCCCATAAGGGCATGTGAAAGTGATTTTATCTTGATCTTTTAGTGCGATAGATATCTGGTTGTAGCCAGAGTATCCATCTAACAAACAATACCACTCTCTCTCTGATAACCTGTCAAGCATCTGGTCCATCAAGGGCATTGGAAAATAGTGCTTTTCAGTCAATGAATTTAGCTTTTGATAATCCATGCACACCCTTCATCTCATTACAGGTCTAGTCGGCACAAGCTCTCCTTTAGCATTTGGGACTATTGTTATCCCACCCTTTTTTGGTACGCATTGCACTGGGCTGACCCATTTGCTATCTGAAATCGGATAGATTACTCTTGCATCAAGCCACTTGATGATCTCTTTTTTTACTACCTCTTACATCAGGGGGTTCAACCTTCGTTGATGGTCCACACTGGGTTTGCATTCACTGTCCAGCCGAATCTTATGGGTGCAGATATCGGGCGCGATACCCACGATATCAGTTGTGGTTCATACGATCGCTTTTATGTTCTTCTGCAGTACTTCAACAAGCACTTTTACCTGCCCTTCACTCAGATTTGCTGAAATAATCAGTGGCAGAGTGTTGTTAGTTCCCAAGAAAACATACTTGAGATGGGATAGGAGTACTTTCAGTTCTAGAGTTAGCGACTCTTCAATTGATGGCTTCGCGGTGGGTTGCATCGGTTTTTTAGGTCGATATCCAACTTAATTAGATTCTGTGGATATGCTCCTAACTCTGTTAGGTATGCGATCATTTCATCATATTTCTGAATTTCCGATTCGTCATGATTTGCAAGTATTGACTGAAGAGGCTTATTTTTTAACAATAGATGGCTCACACTTGCCACTGCCTCATCTATAACATCTTCAGTAGACACTACATGGATATCACTTCGTTGCTTCATGGATTTGGAGATGTTGAAAGTTACCTCATCGTCATTCACGTGGAGTTTCAACTTGCCGCTTTCAACATCCATTAATGCTCTGCCGGTTGCTAAGAATGGCCTTCCCAAAATAATGGGGATGTCAACATCAATGTCACAGTCTAAATTCACAAAGTCAGCTGGAAATATGAACCGATCTACTTTGACCAAGATATCATAGAGGATCCCAACAGGATACTTGATCGATCAATCTTCCATGAGAAGTCTCATTGTAGTTGCCTTTGGTTCTCCCAATCCAAGCTGCTTGTATATGGCGTATGGCATCAGGTTGATGC
Source organism: Solanum gracilifrons (assembly GCA_029582605.1). Classification (NCBI taxonomy): domain Eukaryota; kingdom Viridiplantae; phylum Streptophyta; class Magnoliopsida; order Solanales; family Solanaceae; genus Solanum; species Solanum gracilifrons. The sequence goes on along the minus strand of JAJOOH010000303.1, from coordinate 11,293 downwards.
TTGCTCCTAGATCACACAAAGCCTCTGCAAATTGGAGCATTCCAATAGTACACGGGATGGTGAAAGCACCAAGGTCTTCTCTTTTAGTGATTAACTCATTTGTCATGATCGCACTGCAACTATGAGGCACTTCAATCGTTTCATAAGCCAAGATCCTCTTCTTGGTGACTAACTCTTTCATGAATTTAACATACCCTGACATCTCCAGCAATGCTTCCACCAAAGGAAGGTTGATGGACAACTTCTTGCACACAGATAAGAATTTTTTAAACTTTTTATCTTCATTCTTCTTTTACAAATTCTAGGGAAAAAGTGGAGGTATTTTGAGTAAGGGTTGTATTATTTTTGGAGTTTCATTGTGCTGATTCATTCCTTCTTGTGCTTTCTTGCCGAGGTTTTGACGATCGGTAATTTCTGCTTCTTCCCCACCCTGATTTTTCTCACGGTCTTCTCCTTCATTACCTATCGCTACCTTCCCGCTACGGGTAATTACAACCAGCTCTTCTTCCTCAGTTTCCTTTGGCATCTTGGTTGTTAGTTGAGCCGATAGGAGATTCAATTGACCTTCCAGCATCTTCATGGCATTAGCATGAGAGTTCACCTTGCAATTCAGTGAAGAAAGAACATCTCTCATTCCCTTTAGCAAATCATCAGAGCCTTCAACTTTCTCAAGAATTCGTGTCAGTAGATTATTCACCCTAGGGCTACTGTCACTCCCCCTTGATGTCGGGCAGTCACTCAATTGAGTTTGGTATTCTTCATGATCTTTATGCTCAGTCCACTGTTGGAAATATCGCCTAGGTCCTTCACCTCTAGGGTGGTTCCAACCCGCGGTTGATAATGTGGCTGGAAACCCTCCTCATTCCTTATGTGGTTCTGACTATGATTCCCCCCCCGATTTCAAGTTATCGAAAAAAGAACCCTCCACTGCGCGAAACACTTCACAATTTCATTTCATGTGCTCTTGTAAATCTTCCATCTGAGACAACATCTTTTTGATGTTTTCATCCCTCTCTATTTCTTTATCGAGTTGCTCATACGTCATCCTGAAACACAGAGGGGAGAATTTATCTTCTTTGGTGTACCAAGCTTGATTTACTCTCGCCATACCATCTAGGAGAAATGAGGCCACCTCAAAGGGTTGTAGGTTTATTCCGCCTTGAACCAATTGATCAGCTATCCCTTTGTTGACTGAATCAAGACTTCTATAAAAATATTAGAGTAGCAACTCACTTGGTAGCCCATGTGTTGGGCATTTTCGCAGAGAACTTTTATATCTAATCCATGATTCATGAATTTGTTCACTCACTTTTTGTTTGAAATTCTAAATGTCATCCCTCAACTTCATCAATTTTGATGGGGGAAAGAATCTATTGTGGAAAGCTGTGGCTAATTGTTTCCATGATGTGATAAAACATTTGGGAAGCTCAGACAACCACGTAGTGGCAGCTCCTGTCAGTGAAAATGGGAATAAGCGAAGCCTGATGGCTTCTTGCGACCAATTTTTGAATGACAACGGAGCACATACGTTCAAAAAGCTTTGGATAAGTTCATGTGAGTCTTCATGATCCAATCCTCCGTATAGGCCCCTTGAATGTATGAGATAGAGTGTTGTGCTAGTGACTTCAAAATTTATGTTTCCACCACACTGCGGCAAGCGAATTGCACTTGTCTCACCAAATGGAGCGGGGTCATAAACACTATTTGCATCGTCAATGTCATCTCGGTGAAAGTCCATATTCAATGGGTTGTTTGCGTGGCAATTGTCCCCCACGTCCTCACTCATAATTTTGGTTGCAACTCAAACAAGCAAAGCAAAGCTAAAAATTAAGTTAGTAAAGCTAAAACTAAGAAAAATAGAAATTCTTGCGAATGATCCTTGGGATTACATACAATCATAAACTCAAAGAAAAACAAAACTAAGAGTAAACTTAATAATCTACGATTAATAAGACGAAAATTCTAATGAACTAAAAAATTTCAAAAAACACCACTCCTCGGCAGCGGCCCCATTTTGATGCTAATCGTGACCAACGACACTATCCTACGGTATGGGTTTCTACTATCGTCGATAATATAGCAACCCAACCAATGGTTGGGGTCGTGTCCCAAGGGAGAGGTTTTGAGAATTGATAGAAAAATAGAATTACATTCTAACTAGTCGTAGCTAAGGTTATTAACGAACAAAAACATAGTAAACAAAAGGGGGTGACACGAAAGTGTCAAATATCAAATGGGGGTTTTGTAACAAGTGATAAAACAGCAAAATAAAAAAGAAAATCAAGTATGGGGAAAAGTTCTTGGGATCTGACCGCAATATAAGTTGAGATAAATTGTTCGGTAAGTGCTTTCGATAGGAAATTTGCAAAATAATAGTGACTAGGGTAAGATTTAAATGGAAATATATTCCCTCTCGAACAACTTACCCTGTTTCAAATGTGTTCCTCTCGGACACCCATTTGCCGCATGAAGACCAGCCTACGCCTTACCCCACTCACTATCTCGAGCTGAGTGTTAGGATATGTGACTAGGGCTCACCTCTCGGGCTGAACCTCATGTCGACCCACTTCTTACGCCATCAGTCTAGTGGTTTTGGTTTCGCGACCTCCCTCTCGGGCAAGCCAAAAACACATGGGTGGCTTTGTATTTGCAACTACAAACCCTTTAGATTTAACCACAACCGCTAGGTGAAAGCACCATTAAAATACATCTAACCTATCAGCAAGCAAGACCCAACAAGAATATCAACCCATATTTGCTAAATCACACCCCAGGAATGGGGATTTTTAGCCACACATCAAGAAATAAGAAATTATACCTAACATGATAATGAAATCTACTGGGTTTAAGAAATTAAACCTTAGATTAGCAAAGGAAAATGAATAGCGAAGACCCACTCCCAACTTGGGGAAGAAGAACTCCTTTCTTCAAGTCTCCACAAAACCCTCTCCAAACTTGAGAGAAAAATACAGAAAAATACTATAGACTAATAATAATTTTTACTATAAAATGTTCCACTCCAAATTGTTCTCTTAAGACTATAATTCTAATTTGTATTTATAGTTTTCACAGATTGTGCTGTGGAGGATTGTTCGGTGACATTAGTCGAGATCGCTGATGAACTCGGCAATCCACCTTTTGGTTAGCTCATCTCCTTCAGTGTCTTGCCTTTAGCATCCTCGCATTCTGGATCATTGGGTGGTACAATACAGTTTCGCAGAAATGATCTGTGACTCGCCGACTACTCCTTTCGTCGCCTTTTGATCCACTTCCTTCAAGGCATCACGTATTGGAACGAAGGGCGGTTAATGTCGTTTTGGCGACTCGCCAAGTTTAACTCAGAGATCCGTAGGATTCCATTTCTTGTTCTTTTCAGCCCTATTTGTTCTGTTTTGCGCCTAAGTGTCCATGCTTCCACTAAAACTTCAAATACCTAAAACTTCAACATTTTAATCAGTTATTGAGATAAAACAAGCATTCAAGGACACTACTTCCATTAAAATAAAACCCTAAATGAGTTCAATTTGTGGACTCATCACTGGAACCAGGTCCCTGTTCTTGACAAAATGGTCCTTAGTTAGAGCTTTGGTGAAGACGTCAGCCACTTGATATTCCATTGTGCAAAGCTTTATGATGATATTACCACTTTTTAACAATTTCTTGACTTCAAGTATGTCAAGCCTCTTGTGCAGCTCTTTGATGAACTTTTATTGACAAATGAGGGTGCCTTTAGAGACTTGCTTGATCTACAGTTGTATGAAGAATTTAATTCTTCCATCATGCTCACTTCAAAACTCACTATTCATGAGTGCAACAGACTTTTCACACAACACCTCAAAGGTTGCTCTTTTGAAATCAACGTTGAAGAGGAACTTGGAAAACCTCTCACCTGGTCGGGGAATCGAGTGTCATACTTTGCTTCTTTCAAATCGAGCTTGATCAACTTCTTCATTCTCACCTTCAGAACTCACATTATCAGTTTGAGCTACATCATCTTTGTTCAACATTGTCTACCGGATCGGGGCTCTCATCAGATTCATCATCTGCATCAGCTTCTTTGGGATTGCTAGATTCATGAAAATGATATTCTTCAACAAGTTCATCATTTAGACCATCTCTTCAGAGTCTAAATCAGCTCTTCCATCTCAGAATCTTTTTTTTTTTTTTTTGCAATTTCTCAATTCTTCTAGACTCATAAAAAATCACATGAATACTTGCTTCAATGCACAGTTTTTGTTTTTATACACCCATTAGGCCTTGATAGAGGAAGAATATCCCACAAATACTCTTTCAACACCATTGAGATTAAACTTCCCAATATTATCATTTTGGTCACAGAATATGTACTATTCACCAGTTCAGCCGTTCTTTGAAAGATTACAGGCCTTCTTATACCACCTGAAGGATGGTCTGATCTGTTTCTTTTTAACACTAGCATCATTACCCTTGTCATCTGCAAATTTCATTTTCTGCAGATTGCGGACCAGGTCCATTGACACAAGTTTGTGCTACAGAATCACTCACATGAGCACACCGCTCATGTCATACCTCAGCATTCTCACTTTGAGAACTAAGGTAAGTGAGACTGTCACTACGAGAAGTATTCAAATCAGCAATATACATGTTCTTGCATCTCTTTCTGTCAAGTACATCACCCGACAAATGAAGTTTGGGACAACACATTTTCGGATAAGAACTTAACTTCATTTCATTCATCACAAATTTGTGAAACACTTGAATGATTGTACTTCAGTCATTGACATAGTACACATCCTCAATAGTCTGTTCCATAGACTTCTGAAACATGCCTACACCAAGAATATACCCTTTCTTGCCATCACCAAATGCGACACCTCAACCTTGAAGTGCCTTGAGAGAGAGAAAGTTTTCAGTTTCCTAGTCATGTACTTTGAGCATCCGCTATTCATGAACCAACACTGACTTCTAGTACTTCCTGTCACTTGAATACCACATCACTTGTTAGCCTTGGGAACCCATTTGAGACGGAGTTCCTAATAAGCATATAAAGGAGTGATAAGATAATTATTTGCCCGGTGAGGCAGATTGGTTTTCTTCAACTTATGACCAGTAGTAGGGTCAGGTCCCTTCTGTCTATTACTATGTTTGGAATAGTTTGAAGAATTCCCTTCATTTTTTTTTCAAAACAGGACAATATTTATTAAGATGTCCATCTCGACCACAATGCACACATAGCAAATTGTCAGCAACAACAACATTTTTGATTTGAGGATTCTATAGGGAATCTATCTTTTCACAACCTAACCCTCTTCTATTGTTGTTAGCCTTATTGATTAGATTTGTAAGCATTTTGGAGGAAGTGGTTCATTTGAGGGATTTGTTCAGTTCCTCTTTTACACGGACCAGGTCTCTCTCCAACACACTAGATTTCTTTCTAGAGCTAAGTTCATCTTCATTTCAGCAGTGTGCAACTTATTTTCAAGCTCCAGCTGCAACCTGCTGGCCTTGTTCTTTCCTTTAAAAACTATTGTACTCACCCCTTTTATCTTTTCCTTCAGTTCTAGATTTTCAACTTCTAGTACAACCATTTGACTTTCAATATCAGATATTTGGGAAACTAGATCAATTTTTCCATCTTGAGAGATGTCTATGCTATTGTTCACGAGATCATTCTCAGTTGTTAGCTCACTTATCAAATCAAGTAATACAACAACTAGCTTTCTCAATTTTCTAGTAGAAAAGGTATTCAAGTTTTTCTTGAAATATGATAGAGTTACCTTTTCATCACCATTTTCCTCAACTGACTTTGCCATGAAAGCATCATTAGAGTGTTCATAATCATCTGAGTTACTTGAGGAATTTTCCCACGCAGTCAGATCCTTTTTAACCGCCTGATAAACAGCTTCTCTTCTGCTTGACTTGTCACGGACCTGGTCCCTCTCTTTGTCTTTACCTTCTCCAGTCTTGGCATATTCCTTGTGGTCAGCTTTATGCATAGGACAATCTCTAATGGAGTGACCTGATTGATCACGCTTGTAACATATATCACTACAGCTTGTAGTAGTGTCATGACTTTTTTTCTTCATGAAACCTTCACGTTTTCTCACGGTTTTATGAAATCTTTGAGTGAAATAGCCCATGTTCTTATCTATTTCAGGGGTTTCACTTTGTGACACCTTAGAAGCAAGTTATTCATCCCTTTTTGCATCTCTTTACTTATCAGCACCACCAATCAGATTAGTCTTCTTGTCTTCTCCCTTGAGAATGAGACCCTTCCTTTTTCTGTGCATCTCATGAACTTGAAGATGCTCAAATAGTGCATACAGTGTCACTACTTCAGGTTCCCTTGTCTCACAGCCAATCACAAAATCATTTGTCCAAGATCTAGGAAGAATTTCTAGTGTCTTAGAGACTTGCTTGCACACAGGGACTAGTTGTTCAAGGAACAGAAGCTCATTTGTAGTGGTGAAGAATCTGTTGCGCATTCCATGAATGGATTCACCTTCTTTTATGGTGAAACTTTCAAACTGAGTAGTAAAGAGATCTAGCTTAGATTTCCTTGTTTCCTCAGTACCCTCATAAGCTATTCTCAACAGATCCCAGATTTCTTTGGCTGATTCACAAGATGAGATCAGATCATATTCATTTACTCTAACGCCACACATCAGTAGCTTCCTAGCTTTTGTGTTTTTTCTGGGCTAATCTTCTGTCAGAGTCATTATATTGTTGTTCAGTTTTGGGAATGAGTTTCGTGACCTCTCCATCTTTAACCTCCATGGTTGGCACATAAAGACCTTCACATATGATGTTTCATACCTCAATGTCCTCAGCCATGAGATAGAGTCTCATTCGAATATTCCACCATCTATCGAACTGGCCATCAAAAAGAGGTGGTCTTGTGGGAGTCTGACTTCTTTGCAGGTTCAATGGTGTCGTCATTTCTCGCAGGAACCTCTCACTTGGTGTTAACCAGATAGAGAGCCCAAGCTCTGATACCAATTATTATAATATATGCGTCCACCAGTGATCACAGGATAGGTTCCTCGACAGAATTGAAGTGCACAAAATAAATAGCACAATATAAATCATGCACAATTATTTTACGTGGAAACCTCCTTACTCAAGGGAGTAAAACTATGATCTGTCATATAGAATTTTTCAAATAGTTTTCACTAATCTTCTCAAGCAAAAGTGAAACACAGATTACAACCACACAATGAGATTAACCTCCTAATTTCAATGCTAAGTAATACAACCTATTACTTACACAGCCTAAGCAATGCATTCATTGCCCACTATACTAACCCTTACTAATTAATAAAGACTTTTGACTGTAACGCACAAAGTTACCCTTAACGATGTTCTTACAATGACTCACACAAAGTTTTGAAACTTTTCTAACAAGAGTGAAACGAATTCTACAAGTTAAGAAGGAAAGACACAAAGATCGAAATACAACAATGACTCTTCAGCACTCTATCAGGTCCCTTTGTTGAGTTGAGCAGTGTTCTTCCTTGAAGATGGCCTTCTCTTTGTAAGCTTAAGAATTTTGTTTGCCAAATCTTGAATTTGTGTTTTGTGAGAAGAGGCTACACCAAATGAACACAAACTCCTTGAGACGACCTCTTGGTTGAGAGTCTGCTTATCTAAAAAGATATGCACCAACCACATCAAAGGTGGCATCTTTTCTGATAGTTGTCTTGTCGTCCTTTTCACATACGCAGTCTTGTAGGGACTAGGTCCCTTGCAATGTTCTTTGTGAGTTCTTGAGAAGACTTGCTAACTCTTTTTCTCTTTTGAATGAATGAATCTTCTTGTCGTTTGTCATTTTGATTATATTGACCAAAAAGAATTATTGTCCATTTGACAAATAACCTCGTCTGTTTCTATTGGTGAAGTACGCTGACGACTTCACCAGCCCACTGATAGGACAACTTTACAGTTGTAAACCATTATACATCTGATGGAGAGAACTCTGCCAGGGATCGGGTCCTTGCATTTGTGAGCCACTGTAAGAGACAATCTCTTTTGTTCTTCCTATTGGTGCAATACACTGCACTTTTCACCTACCACCTTACATGACAGCTTTAGAGTTGTACCCCATTTTGAATCTGGATGAGAGCACTCTGTAGGGACTGGGTCCCTGCATTTGTGAGGATCATCAAAACACCTAGAATATAATAGTGCTTCATTATGTCGCTTGGTAATCCACAATTTTCTACAGTCCTTTGGTTTTTATGGATTCACCACCTCATTTGCCAATAGATCTGACACACTATTTACTTCTCTAAATAATGTATGAATGGTATGTGAGTTTAATTGTTGTAGTCTCGTCCTTATGATATCCACTATTTCGACTAGCCCACTGCTCTCGTATCATTTTCAGAAGGCTTAATGAGTCAATTACAATTATGATCTCTTCTAGTTCTCTCTCCCAAAAACACTACAATGCAACATAAATTGCTACTGACTTAGCCTGTTTGTTTGTAGCATTACCAATTTCTCTAGTCTTAGCATATATAAGGTCTCCTTGAGAATTCTTTACATAGAATCCATATGAACCCAGTCCGTGATCCCTTTAGGTGTCCCATTTGTGCTACACTTCAACTAATATGAATCGGTGGCCTCCGAACTACACTATGAAAGTGAAGCTTTGGTTTGTAATACTTAAGGTTTTGAACTATATCAGGCCACAATATTGTCTCCAGGTATATCCATGGGTGTACCCATATCACCAACTTCCTAGACAAATCTTATACTTGCATCACCATTCCACTGAGAAAAGTATTTTCTCCATGTTTAATATTATTTCTCCTCTTCTAGATTGTCCACATGAATATTGCAAGCATTTTTCTATATATCCATTGTTACTTTGGTGAATCATTGTGTTTTCCCCAGGGTATTATTAGTTATTGTAGATGCAACCCCTCCATATTTATTCGTGCAAAAATAACAAACTGCCTCCAAAGCTATTGGCTATGGAGGTTGTTAGAAAAAATCTGTGGCATTGTTTCTTCCTCCCTTGTTTGACATCACCAACATCATGACACTATGTGAATCTTCATCTCTTTAGATTATCATCCGTAGGTATTCTCTTTATCGACACATTTCATAGGAAAAAATCATGTTAAAAGGAACTCCCTTAGCCCAAATATACCCATAATCTACTTTGATTTTCTGCTTTTTCATTAGCTTCCATTCTTATTTAAACGTGGAATTTTCTTGGGTATTTCCCATCCACCAAAGAATATCGTTTTAATAATCATTTCTAGGGGGTTTTATACTCTCCACAATGTATTCCAACTTATTTTTTATACTTTTACACGCGATTTATGTTCATGCCATCCTCATCTTGTGATGAAATCCTTCACCTCTAATTCGTCCTCATTAGCAGTACCACCTTCAGCATAATATAAATCCCCTTGTTTTGCCCAATAATAAAATCAGAATTTCTTGCTTGATTCTACAACTAGATATTGTGCTCCAACTCTTTTCTTATTGGTGTCATCTTCCTCTACACCTAGAATGCACCCCATCTTGCCGCTATAATTGGGTGAAACTTCTCGTAATACTTATTTCACATGTATGAACTCTACAAAGATGAGGTGGTTGTTGTAAAATTTCATCAAAACATAGCCAAGAGAGTCTTGGATACATCATGTAACGACCTGAATCTCAATATCCCTTCTTCTTTTGGATAATACATACTCTCCCAAGACACCCAATGTTTATTCTTTGAACAAATGTCATTGCCCAAGCAGAACTTATCAAAAAGAAGTTGATCTAACAAACACACTAGGGGGTTCATAACTTAAAATATATATTTAGGAATAGAATATAGGACATGGTCTATTAATAAGTACCTTCACCATACGTCATAAGTCTATTCTGCCATAAGTTCATCATTTTGACTGCCTTCTTGAAATTTTCCAAATGGCCTTTATTCTTCATCCTACTGAAAATAGGACATCCAAGATATATAAAAGAGAATTGCTTCATCTCACTCATGTAATCCTGTTTATCTAATTTCACAACCCTGTAGGTACCTTCTCATACTATTAGAAATATTATTTTGTATGTTAATCATTGTCTCGAAACAGTCTCATAATTTCTCAAAACCTTTATCATCTTACTCATAGATGTAGGGTTTCTAAAACGCAACAAAATGGTATCATTTGCATAAGATAAATGGTTTATAGATGGTCTCCATTTTGGTATCTCGAAAATTTTAAATTCAGCATAATCAAATATTCTATTTAGGCTTCTTGACAAAACTTCTATTGCAATTATAAATAGAGTAGGGAATTAGGATCTCCTTGTTTCAAACCTCTTGATAACTGGAAAAATTCAAAGGAATGTCCGTTCATCAATAGTGGATCCTAGTTATTGCTGATCGATTTCACTGTCATGTCAATTATTCTTTCTGAAAAACTAAATCTCCTTATGACATTAATGAGATATTTTCCAAATACTTTGTCATAAGTGTTAACCATGTTAATTTTATTATTGAGACTATTTATGTCAATTGTTTATTAATGAGGACGTAATTGTTAACATTTAGTCTTTAGATTATTTTTTTTGTAAATTGTCATATCGCAAACCCATTGGCAGCTACTAAATAGGAAAACTATTATAAAACAAATAGTGAATATTGATACTAAACATGAACTAAAAATAGTAAACCAATAATTACATTGTGTTGTGTCAAACTTATGTCATAAAAATGATTCCGGCCTTATAGAGATGCAATCGTTATGGCTGATCGCTCCTCAAGATTTCGCAATTACTTACACAAGATTTCACAGTTACTTACAAACACGTGCACTCATGACTCAAAGTTTAATTTGAAGATTGCACAACAACCCCAGAAACTATTAAGAGAAAAAGAAAGGATGATAGTATTTTTTATGATAAAAAATATACTCAAAATCCGTGTATGTAGACACTACTTGTTGGATTAGGCTTACCGTTTATCTCGCATGTAGTAGGTAAATGGATGTGTTTTACCTTGCAATCCTATTTTTCTTGTGCGTGAGGTCACTCACTGTAACTAGACCTGTACAAGCTTAATAATAAATAATTTGGAAAATGGTAAAAATTCCCTTAAGGTATGCGAAAAAATGAACTAATATGTCTTGTGTCAAAGTTTGGTCCATAATGTCCCTACTGTCAATCTATTGTTCCGAAAATTTCACTATGGTTACTTTTGGGTCAAAAATACCATCTGTATATTGAACATATTGTTTCTCTTCCTTTTAAACATGATATTTTCCTAATAACAAAATTTTAGTTATTTCCATATATATATATATAT